>PVKP010039141.1:0-20363 GCA_004027715.1 Plecturocebus donacophilus
TTGCCCTCCAAGTCCTCGTATCCATAAAGTAATGTCTGTTAATTATTTTGGATAACGTATAGTTCCTCTCTCAGTTGCTACTTTCCCTTAGCTCGACTCCCCCAACCAGGGATCTGTGTCTGGGCTCAAGCTCACCGTAGGGTGAGGCCCATTTCCCAGGGGCCTCACGCGGCAGCGATCCCCACAGATTCCCTCAGCCTTTTACCTAGGACACATTGATAGGCATAGTTGCATCTGTTTAATCTTCTGAAATAGTATGCAAAATGTGTGTGTGGGGGGGGGATCCATGACATGCTTCTTACATTGTCCTTGGTTTTCAACAGATTCTCAAGGGACTCGTGACCCCACCAAGGTTAAGTACTACTGAGCCATAGTGTTTCCAATGGGACTCTGTTGAAAAGTGAATGAAGAAAGGTAAGAATTCTAATCCCACTCAGTTGTTTGCTTACTTCTACACTGAGGCTGTGTGGTGCTGCTCTGACACAACATCTTAGGAAAAAGTAAAATTTTTTTTTGTGTGTGTGTATGTGAGTGTGCGTGGTACTTGTTCTTTTTTTTTTTTAATAAAAAAGACTTATTTTGTGTTTATATTTGTAATTAGAAGATAATCATCCTACTTTTAGAAAAATTGGAAACTAAAGAAAAATAGAATATGGTTTCTGTAAAAATCATTCAAAAACTTCGTGAAAGAGTTGGCTGGCAGCATAGCCTAGTGAATGTCAGATACGGCCTGAGTTGATGTTCTGTGAAATTTTGGGAAAGTTGCTTAATCTCTGTAAGTCTGTCTTCTCATTAATAACATTGAAATAGTGATTGCATGTACCTCACTGGGTTCTTGGGGATTAATTGAGAAAATGTACATAAAGTGCTTAGCACAGTGCATGCCTGGGATTCAGTAAGTGCTTAATACATGACAGTGTTTGGTCGTGATTATTGTTCTCTTCTTAATTGTGTTTGCATCCTTGAGATACTGTGTTTACAATTTTGTATTCTGTCTTTTTTCTCTTTTCATTGTACTAATTCCCCATGTTATGTTGTACTTTTTATTAGCATTACTGTTAATGGCTACATTATATGAAACACAGGGGATACACTCGAATTTACTGGACCATCCTCCTGTTGTTAGATATTGAGTGTTTTCAGTTTTTAACTACAGTCATGTGCTGCATACCACATTTTGGTCAGTGATGGATTACATATATGACTGCAGTGCCATAAGATTACCATGGAACTGAAAAATTCCTATTGCCTAGTGACCTCATAGCCTTCTTAATGTCATAGCACAACACATTACTCATGTGTTTGTGGTGATGCTGGTGTAAACAAACCTACTACACTGCCAGCCATATGAAGCATAGCATATACTATTATGTACAGTACATAATACATGATAATGATAATAAATGACTATGTTACTGGTTCATGTACTATGCTTTTTATGATTATTTTATTTTTCTTTCTTCTTTTGAGAGAAGGTCTCACTCTGTTGCCCAGGCTAGAGTGCAATGGCACAATCATAGCTCACTGCAGCCTCTACTTCCTGGGTTCAAACTATGCTCCCACCTCAACCTCCCAAGTAAATGGGACGACAGGTGTCGGCTATCATGCCTCGCTATTTTTTTTGGTAGAGGTGGGGGTCTCTCTATATTGCCCAGCTGGTCTTGAACTCTTGGGTTCAAGTGATCCTTCTGCCTCAGCCTTCCAAAGTGTTGAGATTAAAAGTGTGAGCTACTGCCCTTGGCCTTTTTTAAAAATCCTAAACACTAGCCCACCAGGGATATTTTTATTTTAGAGTTTATTCCTTCTAAGAAAAAAAGTAACTGCAAAACAGCCTAAGGCAGGTCCTTTAGGAGGTACTCAGAAGAAGGTATTGTTATCATAGAAGATGACTGTCGCTCCATGTGTGTTATTTACCTCAAAGACTTCCAGTGGGACAAGATGTGGAAATGGAAGAGAGTGATATTGATGATCATAACCCTGTGTAGGCCTGGCTAATGTGTGTGTTTGTTCATGTCTTTGTTTTCAAAGAAAATGTTTAAAAGTAAAAAATTAAAAAAAAAATAGAAACAAGCTTATAGAATAAGAATATAAAAGAAGAAAATATTTTTGCTCAGTTGTATAATGAGTTTATCTTTTAAGCTAAGCGTTACTACAAAATAGTCAAAAAGTTAAGAAATTTAAGTTTATAAGTAAAAAAGTTACAATAAGTTAAGATTAACTTATTGAAGAAAGAATTTTTTTTTTTTTTTGTTAACATTTAGTGTAGCCTAAGTGCAGCATGTTATAAAGTCTCTGGTAATCTACAGTGGGGTCTTGGGCCTTCACATTTCATCGCCACTCACTCACTGATTTGCCCAGAGCAGCTTCCCTTTTGCAAGCTCCATTCATGGTAAGTGCCCTATAGAAGTGTACTCTTAAAGAAAACTTTTATACTATACTTTTACTGTACTTTTTCTATGTTTAAATATATAAACACTTGCAATCGTGTTACAGTTGCCTACAGTATTCAGTACGGTAACATGCTGTACAGGTTTGTAGCCCAAGAGCATTAGGCTAGACCACATAGCCTAGATGTAGAGTAGGCCGTACCATCTAAGTTTGTGTAAGTACTCTGTGATGTTTGCACAATGATGAAATTGCCTAATGATGAATTTCTCAGAAAATATTCCCATTGCTAAACAGCACATGACTATACTATAAATGAATGATGTCATAAACAACTTTGGATTTGTTGGTTTCTTAGAACCCAAACTGGATAATCCCATTAATATATTTTAGACAAATATGCTTTTGGAACCAATCTGTTTATGCAGAGCAATGGGGGATTTTTGTGGGTATATGTGATTGCTTGAAGATAGTTGAAAGACCGGAAGGTGGAAAACCACTGTGAATTTTACTTGTAACTGCTCCTTTTGGCTACTGGGAACTCCCAATTCTGATAGTTTCAACTGAAAGCAATAAGAAGGAAAAACAAAAGAAAATGTAAGAGAGACCAAGAAGATGGGCACCTTGTTTATATAAGGATAAGTATTTGCCAGCTAAAACAGACAGCCCCAAATACCAGTGGCTTAAATAAGTTAGCTTACTTTTTCTCTCAGGAAACAGTTCTAAGGTAATAGTCTAGCTCTTGTCTGGTGGCCTCAGGGACCAGGCTCCTTCCATCTTGTCCTCATCGGCATAGTTCAGGATGAGTCACCCATCTGGATGGTGGTAAGGGGAAAATGAGGAAGAAGACAGCTGTCGGCCGGGTATGGTGGATCATGCCTGTAATCCCAGCAATTGAGAAGCCAAGGCAGGTGGATCACTTGAGGTCAGGAGTTCGAGAACAGACTGGCCAACATGGTGAAACCCATCTCTACAGAAAATACAAAAATGAGCTGAACAGGGTAGCATGCACCTGTAATCTCAGCTACTTGGGAGGCTGAGGCAGGAGAATTGCTTGAGCCCGGGAAGCAGAGGTTGCAGTGACCTGAGATGGTGCCACTGCACTCCAGCCTGGGTGACAGGACAAGACTCCATCTCAAAGAAAAAAAGAAGACAGTTGTCTAGTCTTTAGGAAATTCTAGACACCTGTATTAAGCTGTTCTTGCCTTACTGTTAAGAAATACCTGAGAGTAGGTTATTTATTTATTTATTTATTGAGATGGAGTTTTGCTCTGGTCACCCAGGCTGGAGTGCAATGGTGTCATCTCAGCTCACTGCAACCTCTACCTCCTGGGTTCAAGTGATTCTCCTGCCTCAGCCTCCGAGTAGCTGGGATTACAGGCATGATCCACCACACCCAGCTATTTATTTGTTTGCATTTTTAGTAGAGATGGGGTTTCACCATGCTGTCAGGCTGGTCTTGAACTCCTGACCTCGGGTGATCCACCCGCCTCAGTCTCTCAAAGTGCTGGGATTACAGATGTGAGCCACTGCGCTCAGCCAAGAAATACCTGAGACTGGGTAATTTATAAGAAAAGAAGTTTAATTGGCCCTTGGTTCTGCAGTCTGTACAGGAAGCATAGTGCTTTGGGGGAAGCCTTCTGCTTTGGGGGAAGCCTCAGGAAGTTTACAGTCATGGTAGAAGGTGAAGAGGGACCAGGCATCTCACATGATGGGGGCAAGAGAAAGGGGGTGGTGGGGGAATGTGCCACATGCTTTAACAACCAGATCTGTGAGAACTCACTGACTATTGCAAGGACAGCACCAAGCCATGAGGGATCCACTCCCATGACCCAAACACCTCCCACCAGGCTCCACTTCCAACCTTATGGATTACAGTTCCGCGTGAGACTTGGTGGGGACATATATTCAAACTACATTAGCACCACTTCAGCTCACATTCCATTGATTACAAACTGGTCCTGTGGCCACACCAAGCTGCACAGGACACTGGGAAATGTAGTTTTATCAGGGGTTCTATTTCCATAGGAGAGAAGAACAGATATTGAAGTATGACTAGCTGTGTCTGCCACACGGGGCTTTTAATACAAAATGTAACCCTGCAAAGATCCAAGGTGGTGGATGAAAGAGAGGCAAGAGAGAGAAAGGATGGCTTTTGGAGCAGTGCACGTGTCTGGGGTGTGCATTGCATTTGCCCTGCGTATCACCCTTCCTCCATCTTACTTTGGTTCAGTTCTATTCCAAACTAGATACCTGCCCCCAGTTTCTCCTGCTTTTTACTTGTTGGTATCATTTGTCTACCCACCACATCCTTCTGTTTTGATAATGTCTTTTTCATTCAACAAGAATTTGGGGCCAGGTGCCTTGGTTGACATTCCAGGACTTTGGAAGGCTGTAGGGGAGCATTGCTTGAGCCCAGGAACTTCAGGCCAACCTAAGCCCTCTCTTTTCTCTCTACAAGAAAAGAGAAAAATCAGCTGGAGGCAGTGGTATGCACCTGTAGTCGCAACTACTTAGGAGGCTAAGGCAGGAGGATCCCTCGAGCCCAGGAGGTCAAGGCTACAGGGAGCTGTGATTGTGCCTTTGCACTCCAGCCTGGGTGACAGAGTGAGACCCTGTCCCCCACACCAAAAAATAAAAAAACTAGGAAAGTGCTAGGGATACCAAGTTACACTCTCTTCCATGGAGCGGCTGAGGCACTTACAGTCTGGTGCTGAGACAGACACATAGACAATTAAGTACAATTAGTATGGCTTATACTCGCATGGTAGTCTGTGCAGGGTATTGTGGGGTCTCCAGACAGAGTGGGGCCTTTTCTAAGTAGAGTGAAGTTGAAGAATGATGTAGAACGGTTTCGTAGAGAGGTGGTGCTAGTACTAAAACTGGATCTTGAAGAGTGAGAAAGTGCTTGTGTCACACTGTTAGGGCATAGTAAGGAAAAGAATTAGAATGAAGCATAGAAAAGCATCCTCCCTGCGTGTGACAGTTATAAGATAATAGAAGCCCAATTTAACTTGGCTTACACATAAAGAGTGAATATATTGACTCCCATAACTCAAAAATTAAGGGGGTTGGAAATATAGATTCAGCTGGATCCAAGCATTCCATGGATGTTATTTGGCTCAAATTTCTTGCCTTCTCCTAACTCTACTTTCTACTCTGTTGGTTTCATTTAGGCAGGATCTTCCCAGGAGATAGCAGGGATGGCCACAGACATTCAATGATAAATCTAGGCTCTGAGATGCCCCAGCAAAAAGATAGTTTATTTTTTTAATGGTTCAGGTTAAAGCATCTAGTTATCTCTGATTGAACTGACTTGAATCATATGCCCAGCTCTGAATGTGAGTATGGTGGGGCAGCCACAAGCAAACCACAGAAACTGAAGGTGCATTGGCTATTGTTTCCTGAAGGGAAATGCATGATATCTGCAGAAGAAGGGAAAGTGGATGTTGGACAGGCAAGAACAGCAGGTGAACATGACGGTCTGCTTAGGGAGCTCTAGCAATCCAGGCTGCATGGAGCAAGAGACCAGGTGATGAGAGCTTTGGATGGTACTGGGCAGAGTGTGGACTTTATTTGGTGGGCAAGAGGGTGCCTCTGGAGGGTTTAAATCAGGAATAATATGGTTCTTTGACATTTTATTATTAATTGAAGTTCATAGTTTACATGAGGCTTCACTGTATACGTTGTACATTCTATGGGTTTTGAAAAATGGGTAACTGCATGTCTCCAACATTATACTTCAAACAGAATAGTTTAACAGGCTGGGTGTGGTGGCTCATGCCTGTAATCCCAGAACTTTGGGAGGCTGAGGCGGGTGGATCACTTGAGATCAGGAGTTCGAGACCAGCCTGGCCAACATGGCCAAAAAAAAAAAATACCCATCTCTACCAAAAATGCAAAAAATTAGCTGGGTGTGGTGGCATGTCACTGTAATCCCAGCTACTAGGGAGGCTGAGGTAGGAGAATCGCTTGAACCTAGGAAGGGGAGACTGGAGTGAGCCGAGATTGCACCACTGTACTTCAGCCTGGGAGACAGAGTGAGACTCCATCTCAAAAAAAAAAAAAAAAAAAAAGAAAGAAAGAAAGAAAAGGAAAAAATAGTTAGACTGTCCTAAAAACCCCCTGTTCTCCACCTAGTTATCCCATCCCCCGAAACTCTCGTCAACCAGTGGTCTTTTTACTGCCTCCCAAGTTTTTGCCTTTACTAGAATAACATATAGTTAGAATCATATAGCATGTAGCCTTTTCAGATTGGCTTCTTTCACTCAGTAATATGCGTTTAAGGTTCCTTCGTGTCTTTTTGTGGCCTGATAGATCATTTCTTTTTATCGCTGAGAAATATCTCACTGTATGGGTGTCTCACAGTTTGTTTATGCATTCTTCTATTAAAGGACATCTTGGTTGTTTTCACATGTTGGCAATTATGGATAAAGCTGCTACAAACTCTCATGTGCAGGTTTGTGTGTGGAAATAAGCTTTCAGCTCCTTTGAGTAAATACCCAGGAGTATTGCTAGGTCAAACCTGGTCCTTTGCATAACCCTCTTTTATTTGCAGTATACTTTCACATTCATTAATTTACAATTTTCAGAGGAGCTTTCTGAGTTAAGTGAAGCGTGTGTTTTTATTCTTACATTGCAGATGGGAAACTGAGGATCCAGGAATTTAAGTAAGACATACGAATTCACATAGCTGGTGAGTATGTAACCAAGACATTTAATCCAGCCTCTTCACACAGCCTGAAGTTTACAATAAAGCAATTAGCTGTAGCCAGAATAATTCTCATGATCTCAGCCCACATCTCCCAAACAATGAGACCAAGCCAGTCCAAGAAAAATGGGGAAGTAGCAGGGTCCTTTCAGTGTCTTCCTGGGTCCACACCCAGAGTCTGTCTTTCAGACATCCTCTGGCTTTTTCCCCAGGATCAAAAGCATCCTCACTACCACCCTGGAGACTGCCCAGAAACGGTCCAGATAACTCGATGAAGTCATTCGAGTAATTGTTATTATTAATGACTCAGAGTGCTGCCCCTCCCAGATGAAATATGCATTTCATAGTAGTTTAAGGTCTCAACTCAATAGAGTAAAAAAATCTGGCAATTTTGAGCATCCTGGCAGGGCTTGGAGGATGGAGAGAGATGAAGTGAGATCTCTCAGTGCTCCTGAAATTGTAACTCATATTTGGTTCAAACAAAATGTCATACCCACAGATAATGGCATTTATTCTTCCATTTTATTCCAAGTTGCAGAAATTACTCCCAGAAAATTAGAAGAAGGTTATCAATGGGCAAAATGACTTAGGTATAATACATTTCCTTTCAGTACCCAGGTCTTAATTTCCCCTTCAGTTACACATATATGTAAAGTGAAAGCAAGTTTATGAAGAAAGTAAAGGAACAAAGAGTGGCTACTCCATAGTTGGCATGGGCTGCTCAACTGTGTATACTTATAGTTACGTCTTGATTAGATGCTAAACAGGGGGTGGATTTTTCATGAGTTTTCCTGGAAAGTGGTGGGCAATTCCAAGAACCGAGGGTTCCTCCACTTGTTAGACCATATAGGGTAACTTCCTGACATTGTCATGGCATTGGTAAGTTGTCATGGCACTGGTGGGAGTGTCTTTTAGCATGCGAATCCATTATAATTAGTGTATAATAAGCAGTAAGGGCAATCAGAGGTCACTTTTGTCATCATCTTGGTTTTGGTGGTTTTTGGCCAACTTCTCTACTGCGAGCTGTTTTATCAGCAAGGTTTTAGTGACTGTACTTTGTGCGGACCTCCTATCTCTTTATGTGACAGGATGCCTGACTTTCTGAGAATGCAGCCCGGTGGTCTCAGCCGAATTTATCCAGCTCCTATTCAGGATGGATTCACTCTGGTTCAAATGCCTCTGACATATTTCCCCCATCCCTTTTACAAGGGAACCCTTAAACTGAAAGGTTGTAGAGGGATGAAGATCCATCTTCTGTACCTTCTTCAAGGCTCCCATCAGTAATCTTTATCACCTTCACAAGTTAATTACCCTTAGTGAAATATACTACATTTGTTGGGGTAGAGGTGGCATGTCACAAGCATAGTGGGAGTATTTTAGTTTCCTCTCTATAATCTCCACACCATTGCCAATAAACATATGATCTGAATACAGGCTACTAGTTATGCAAAGGCAGCTTCATGACAAATACCTTCCAACTGGTTGTTTCTTCTAAACCCCGTCCTTGTAGAGAATTTGTGGCTGCCACAGAGAAAGCCTTCTTAAAACAGTTGTAGAAAATAAAATAAACATTCTGGCATGATTTTGACACTATTCCTCAAATGCAGGAAGAGCAGTGCCCTGATTGTTACAATGGGTGGCTGGCCTCTATCCAGCATGCTCTATTTTAATTTTTTACCACAAAAGGACTCAAATTCCTTCCTTTTGCCTTTAAAGTTTTAGTAGTCAACTGGCCTTGAGCATTTCTGATCTTGAATAATCTTAGAAATCTTACAGTAAATGAAAACATTGCTTGCCTAAATATGATTCACATATATATATTTAGGATTAAGGATGTCTCGATCACTGTTTTCTTTCTTTCCTGAACTGCAGGGAGGCTGTTGGCCACCTCTGTACAGTTTTAGAACGAGGATGGTATAACTTAGAGCTGCCCTCAAAGGAATCATCTTTGGATGGTAGTGATTTTCCAAGGGGAGATTTTAATTCAGTTCATTCTAGGTGCCAGAATTAGGATGAGATTTTCAGGGTTCACCCAGAGCGATCATTTATAACAATACTGATGGAGCATTTAAGACAGTATATCTTTCCATGACCTTCCATTGCGCTCAAAATGAAGTCCAAACTCCTTAACAAGGCTTTAAGGCCCTTTACAGTCTATCCCTCTAGCTAATCCAGTGGTCCTCTATCCTTGGGATCCTTGGGCACTTATCATTCCTGTGGAATTTGAGTCTGCAGTGTAACGGTTGCTCACACTCTATCTCCCCACTAAGTTGTGAGCACTGGACTCTCATTCCTGAGCACAGTACAGGGTGTTCTGTAGCAATCTATAAATATCTGATGAATGAAAAGAATTCAGGCCTGATGTGGTGGCACATGCCTGTAATCCCAGCACTTTGGGAGACCAAGGTGAGCACATCATCACTTGAGGCCGGGAGTTTGAGACCAGCCTGGTCAACATGGTGAAATCCCATCTCTGCTACAAATACAAAAATTAGCCAGGTGTGGTGGCATATGTCTGTAATCCCAGCTGCTTGGGAGGCTGAGGCACGAGAATCACTTGAGCCTGGGGGGCAGAGGTTGCAGTGAGCTGAGACTGCGCCACTGTACTCCAGCCTGGGTGACAGAGCGATACTCCATCTCAAAACAAAGCAAAGCAAAGCAAAGCAAAACAAAAACCAGAAAAGAATTTATTAATGAACCCACATTATTGGAATGAGCTATGGGTACTTTATTAGACAGTTACCTTAAACAAATGTATTAATATAAGTCTGTGAAGATCATGGGTCTAGTATTAACTTGTCTTTCCTCCCTATGAAATCGGTAAGCCCTTCAGTGGAGTGAGGCCAGGAGAATTTATTCTTCCCTGGCTCCATGTATCCTGACACATTTCCTTTTTTGGCTCTGGCATTGCATTGTCCCAAAGCCTCTTGTCAATGCCTCAGTGCTCTGAGTCCCATGCTTTTGTGCCCTGGAATGGGTTCTTTCCTTTATGAGAATTTTAATAGAAATTGCCGGGACTTCTCAGTCTATCTGAATGAAGTTGTGCAAAGTTCACAGTCTAAGGGTGATCGTATTTCAGTAACCTGGACTCTCGGTGTTTTTAATTTGCTATTTGTAAGACGTCTGTTGCCTGACCTTGAAGAAGCCTGGTTCCTTTATTGTGCCTTCTGTAGAAAGCAGAATCATGCTGCCTTTTTTGGGGGCATTTTTTTTCTTTGTTCCATTCTGTCTGTTAGCTTTATGCAGGAGCATTAGCAGATATAATCAAAATCACCACCACCACCACCACCACCCTTGTGCTAAGTACTCCATCCATATTTAATATTTTTATTTTCACTTAAACATTTTTTTGGTAAAAAAAAATGTGTGATGCTTCATGAATTTGTGTGTCATCCTTGAGCAGAGGCCATGCTAATCATCTTCTCTTATCATTCTAATTTTAGTGTATGTGCTGCCAAAGTGAGCACTCCATTCATGTTTATTCATGAATCCTCGCAGCAGCCTGTGGAATAGGTGCCGTTATTATAAACTTCTTTTTGCAGATGAGGAAACTGAGGAAAGACTGATTTGCTGTAGGTCATGGCTAAGGACCCTTGTGGTCCAGCTCCAGGACATGACACTCACCCGGATTTTTCTCAGGACCCCCTCCCCTCTTTGTGTTACACTAGTAAATATTCTGCATCCTCCACCATCCCCGCTCTGGCAGCCAGAGTTTTTTATGTCATACTCACCTTCATGCAGACTTTATAGGCAGAGTCATGAAAGCAAAATGCTTTCCTTTCATGTGGTCTTCATTTCTTCAGTCTGCCTTTCCTTCTTGCTGACAGTCAGCCCTTGACCTTGAGCTGAGTGAGCCGTGGGTATTCGGAACTTTTCCCAGTCATCAGAGCATCCTGCTGGAGGAAGGATGATGTGATATTATGAAGCAGCGGGGTTTAATTTTAGGGTGTGGCATGTCAGGGAGCCCGTCAGGAGAAATATGGTGAGAACATATCTGAGACCCTTTGGTAAAATATTGCAGAGTCATGTAGGTTTCATACCATCCATATCATCACTCTTCAAGATTTTCAAAAAGAGAACAGCTTTATGAGCCAGACAGGGTAGGAATCATCATTATTATTTATTTTTTGCTGAAAATAGCACTTCAGAAAGCAAAATGATTGGCTGTAGGTCACCCAGGTACTAAGCAGTGAAGCAGGTTTAGCACTTCTGTTTTCTCTCCCCACAGCACCTTGTTTCTCTGTGATGGTACAAGCAGACAATGAATAAAAACCAGCATCCTCTATCTTCATAACTGAAATTTTTCTTTTGTTGCTTTCCCAGAAAACAAATGAAAAACGAACTTGGAGTCCCTGTGGCCTAGCTTGTCTATGGCTACTACCTTCCCTCTCACTGACAAATTCTAGTGTGCTCAGGCGTTGATTATGATGAGCGACTTCAGAGGGGCCAAGGCTCTGATTGCTGGGCCAGTGATCAAATCATTTTGTCTGGAAATCCGGCTGTCTCATACATGAGTCTGGACTATTGAAGCCAACTGGCTTGTATGACTGTGAGAACGTCACCTTATTTCCATCTCTCTTCCAGGCTATGGGGAATTATTATATACAGCTTGAAGTATAGTGAAGTAGGAAAAGAAAGATTGTTTTGGAACTTCCAAATGATGTAATTTACTTCCATCCTGCCATGGAACATTCCACCATGTGTTTGTGTGATATTCACTTTTACCTTCCCCTCTCCATCCTTCATCAGGTGTTTTTTTCTTTAAGCATGAGAATGTATTATTTTTATTTTTTTGAGATGGAGTTTTGCTCTTGTCACCCAGGCTGGAGTGAAATGGCATAATCTTGGCTCACTGCAACCTCTGCTTCCTGGGTTCAGGCAATTTTCCTGCCTCAGCCCCCCAAGTAGCTGAGATTACAGGCACCTGTCACCACGTTTGGCTAATTTTTGTATTTTTAGTAGAGACAGGGTTTCACCATGTTGGTCAGGCTAGTCTCGAGCTCCTGACTTCAGGTGATCTGCCTGTCTCAGGCTCCCAAAATGCTGAGATTACAGGCATGAGCCACTGCACCTGGCCTAGAATGTATTATTTTTATATAAAATGGGCTGCAAAAATTAACTCTGCTCTGTTATTATTTGAGAGAGAGGGTCTTACTGTGTTAACCAGGCTGGAGTGCAGTGGCACAATCTTGGCTCTGAAACCTCTGCCTCCAGGGCTCAGCCTCCTGAATAGCTGAGATGACTGGTGCACACCATCACTTTTGGCTAATTTTTAAAGATTTTTGTCGAGACAAGGTCACACTAGATTGCCCAAGCTGGTCTTGAACTCCCGGACTCATGTGATCTTCCCCTCCCTTCTTAGCCTCCCAAAGTGCTGGGATTACAGGTGTGAGCTGTTGTGCCCTGCCAACGCTGCTTTAACTGTAACTTAAGCCTCCAAAGTGGAATGAAGAATGAATGCAAAATTTGCTTTATAATAAGGGAGAAAAAAAACTCACCCAACTATAAGTAATCTTTACGTTTCATCCTCTATTCGTTTGTATACACTGTCTGTTTTACTTAAGGGAAAAGTTCTTTATATTCATTTTAATTCAACAAAACTTTGTTCCATGCCCACTTTTGACTATTTTCTGATTTGATTCGCCAAACAATAAGACACAGTGCCCATCCCCAAAGAGCTGACAAATTTGTGATGAGAAATGAAGAAAATGCTGGTTTTCCAAAGATTCTCTGGGGACAGAAACAGGATCTTGACACACACAGAATTGCAGGACTTCTAGGTGCATCTCTTCCCAGTGGTGCTTTGCCAGCCCCATGTTGTCTGCCCCTGTGCAGAGGTAGGTTGCTGGTTACCTGGATGTTCTGACCCTGGAAAATGCTGCCGTCTCCTGCTTTCTCTGGCTGGTCCAGCTCACCACTCATTCGAGCCACTTTTTCCTGCAACTTTCCTCCACTTTCACAAGAGGGAAAAGCATCCATTATCCCTAGCCCTGTTATACTCTCACATATTGATTACAAAGCAGAGGTTCTTTGTGTTTTCCCTGCTTTATAGGAATGTTTCAAATTATAAACTGTAAAACTTAAAATTGTTAAAAAAAAGTAGACAAATAAAAACAAAATTCATTCACTTTTTATATTGTAACTCCTCTTTTTTTTTAGAACTCTTACTAGACTATAAGTTAAGCTCCCTGAGGTCAGGGACTGGGTCTGTCTGTCTTTATTTCATCTCCTGCTGCCTATGTCTAGTGCAGAGCTGGTCCATAGTAGCCACTCAATAAACATTTTGCTGAATGCAGATGAATGACTCCATGAGTCAGGCATGCATCCCTGTGAATGTGGCCAAGGACAAGCTGAGTGGCAGACACCATGCTGTACTAAAAATTATCCCTTCCTCTGACACTGGCTGACTGTCCTTGGAACGTGTTAGTATGACTTGGCCCTATCTTCCCTCAGGATGAGTTCATTTCCCAGGAGGCTTCTCAGACCCTCATGTAAGTAGAACCTTGGCAGACCCACCCCAGGGGCCCTCCAGACTTGGCCAAGTCCTGTCTGGATCCTGGAGTGAAGGCAGCCTGGGCTCAAGCCAGAGTTCAGCTACATAAACAATGACAGCTGGGATGTCAAATGGCAGGACAAGAACTATGAGAGAGAAAAACAGTTACTTCTGACTGGGAAGGTCAAGGAAGACATCGGGCAGGTGACAAGAGGAACGTACCAGCTGCAGGAGCAGAGTCACGGGGCACAGAGGAGCACAGTGTTCCTGGGGAGTGGTCAGAGGCCCACTGTGGAGAAAAACACTGGGAGACAAGAAAATAAAGTTTGTTTGGGCACAGTCATGGGCTTTATTCTAGGGGCCAAGAGAAGGAATTTGACCTGAGTTTGGAGAAGCATCGTGATGAAGGACAGATTGAGGGGGAGAGTTGCTTGGACGGATTGAGGGAGAAAATTGCTTAAAAATCTCCATCAATAATCCAAGGAAGAGGAATGACAATGACCAAAGCCAGGGCAATGGAACTGCAGAGTCCCCTCCACTTTTCCGTATTTACTTATTTTTGTATCCACAACACTTTGAAACGCAGTGTTGCCCAGAATAAGTTGTCAGGAAGTGTAGAAGACTGAGTAAATAAAGCACAAATAGAGAAGACATTGGGAATGTAGAATCAATGAATCCTTAAACTGTGAGCGTAGGGGGTTGGTGAGGGGAAGGAAGAAGATAAGATGAGGTTTTGCGTATTAAGTGTATATGGTTGGGACTTTCCTACAGGAGTACAAGGGAAAGCAGAAGCACGTGGTGTTTGAGAGGATTATGACATATCATGAAGCCTTACTTGGTGGCAGGCATACTTCTAAATGCTTTCCATGTAGTAACTTATTTCATCTGTATGATAACCATATGCAGCGGATACCATTATTCTTTGACAGATGAGGCACAAGCAGGTAAGGTAACCTCCTGAAGTCACACAGCTACCAAGTGGCACAGCCAGAATTTGAATTCTTGTTTGTTGGTTTCGTACCTGTTGTATTGGAGATACCTGTAAAATGACTGTGGTCAAATCTAGCAGGCCTAGGAAGACAGCCTGCATGCAGCTTTACAGATGCTGTCTTAGGTCTTTTGGTATCAACATCAGTTCTGTGATTCTAACTAGGACTGTTAGTCATGGTCCTCCAGAGAAACAGAATCAACAGGATGTATATGTATGTAGATGTATATTCATCCTGTTATAAATATGTGTATCTATATATCTAAACTATACCTACATCTAATCCGGATCTGTATCTTGAGAAAGAGAGAGAGAGAAACACAGGGGCACAGAGAGATTATTTTAAGGAATGACTCATGTGACTGTGGAAGCTGGCAAGTCTTAAATCTTCAGGGGTGGGCTGGCAGGCTGGAGATGCAGGGAAGAACTGAACTTTGGTCTGAATTCTCCCTTCTCCCAGGGAGGGGAGTCTTTTCTATTAATGTTTTCAGCTGAGTGGATGAAGCCCACCACATTATAGAGAACAGTCTGCTTTGCTCAAAGTCCACTAATTTAAATGTTAATCTCATCTAAAAAATAGCTTCAGAGAAACATCTAGAATAATGTTTGAGCAAATATTTAGACACTGTGGCTTGGCCAAGTTGATCCATAAAATTAATTAATCATCACACTAGGCTCAGAAATAGGGCCTGCACTGAGCCTAGTAAGTGGCACAGACTGAGCTCCCATTGCAGTGGCCTTTGCTGAAGCAGGCATGAAGTGTGAATCATTCTTTGATGAATTTGGAAAGTTTTAGGCTTGTACTATTAGCACTGATCATCTTTAGAGCAGTACATCTAGGTCAGGTTGCAGTGGCTCATGCCTGCAATCCCAGCACTTTGGGAGGCTGAGGCAGGTGGGTCACCCGAGGTCAGGAGTTCTAGACCAGCCTGGCCAACATGGCAAAACCTCGTCTCTACTAAAAATACAAAACTTATTTTGTATTTTTGGGCATGATGATGATGCCCCCGTAATCCCAGCTACTTGAGAGGCTGAGGCAGGAGAATCACTTGAACCCAGGAAGGGGAGGTTGCAGTGAGCCAAGTTCATGCCACTGCACTCCAGCCTGGGTGAGAGAGCAAGACTCCAGCTCAAAAAAAAAGAACAACACATCTAGTAATAGGTCGACTTTGTCTGTTTTTTTTGGTGGGGGTGGGGAATGAATTAAATGTAGTTTCTAGGTGTATTTAAAATTTCTAGGAATACAGAATGAAATGAATATAATGATAGCATCTATATTAATGCAACCAGCCTCCAATTTATTTTTTTTTTCTTTTTTTCCACATTAAATTTTAAAAAAAATTTTTTGGATACATTGTAGGTTCATATACTTATGGGATAAATGAGATGTTTTGATTCAGGCATGCAATGCATAATAATCACATCATGGAAAATGGGGTACCGTCTTCTTAAGCATTTGTACTTTAAGTTACAAATAATCCAGTTACACTTTGAGTTATTTTTAAATGTACAATTAAATTGCTATTGACTGTAGTCACCTGTTGTATTATGTAATACTAGGCCTTATTCATTCATTCATTCTCACTATCGTTTTGTACCTGTTAAGCAGCCCCCTTCTCTCCAGCCCCCAACTACTCTTCCCAGCCTCTTATAATCATCCTTTTACTCTTGCTCTCTATGGGTTCAATTGTTTTTATTTTTAGATCCCACAAATAAGTGATAATATGTGATGTTTGTTTTCCTGTTCCTGCCTTATTTCACTTAAAATAATGATCTCCAGTTTCATCCATGTTGTTGCAAATGACTGAATCTCATTCTTTTTTATGGCTGAATAGTACTCTATTGTGTATGTGTACCATGTCTTCTTCACCCATCCATTTGTTGATGGACACTTAGGTTGGTTTCATATCTTGGCTGTTGTGAAGTGCTGCAATAATAATGGAAGTGCAGATATCTCTTTGATACACTGATTTCCTTTCTTTTGGGTGTATACCTAGGAGTAGGATTGCTGGATCATCTGGTAGCTCTTTAGTTTTTTTGAGGAACTTCCAAACTGTTCTTCATGGTGATTGTACTACTTTACATTCCCACCAACAGTGTATGAGGGTTCCTTTTCCTCCACATCCTCGCCAGCATTTGTTATTGCCTGTCTTTCGGATAAAAGCCATTCTAACTGGGATGAAATAATATTTTATTGTAGTTTTGATTTGCATTTCTCTGATGATCGGTGATGCTGAGCACCTTTTCATGTGTTTGTTTGCCATCTGTATGCCTTCTTTTGAGAAATGTCTATTCAAATCTTTTGCCCATTTTAAGATCAGATTATCAGTTTTTTTTCCTGTAGAGTTGTTTGAACTCCATATATTCTGGTTACCCTTGTCAGAACGGTAGTTCACAGATATTTTCTCCATTCTGTGGGTTGTCTCTTTGCTGTGCAGAAGCTTTTTAACTTCATATGATACCATTTGTCCATTTTTACTTTGGTTGCCTGCGTTTGTGGGGCATTACTCAGAATATCTTGGCCCAGACCTATTTTTATTTATCTATTTATTTTTAGAGACAGGGTCTCACTCTGTTGCCCAGGCTGGAGTGGCAATCATGGCTCACTGAAGTCTTAAACTCCTGGGCTCGAGTGATCTTCTCACCTCAGGCTCCCAAGTAGCTGGGGCCACAGGTGCACACCACTGTGCCTGGCTAATTTTTTTTTAAGTGTTTTTTTTTTTTTTTTTTTTTTTAACAGATCTGTCTTACTATGTTACCCAGGCTGGATCTTGAACTCTAGGCCTTAAGCAATCCTTTTGCCTTGGCCTCCCACAGTGCTAGGATTATCAGAATCAACAGGAGCTGTATGTATGTAGATATATAATCATCCTGTTGTAAATGTGTGTAAACATGGTGACCTGGGCCGCCATGTCTGACCTCCAATTTATTATAGCAGTAAAAAGAAGGCTGTTTTAGATAAGTGAAATGCATTTCCATCCCACTAGAAGTATATGAATTTTCTGACTGACCCAGACTTCTCAAGTAATAGTGAGCAGCACCAGCCATCATAGGCAGCCAGGCAAGGCCGGAGCTAAAGTCTTAACCCAGCTCAATCTTAGCATTAAGTTACTTTCTTTCTTCTGAATCAAAACATTCATATTCCCACATGTTTTCTCTGTGAGCATTTCTGATGAATATTTATTGACCTGGGTTATATTGCCTTCTCCCCCAATACATATTTATTGGGGTTAGCACTTTTAAATTTTCAGAAACTACCACAAGTATTGACGTTTATTTTCTAGGCTCCAAGAAAATATTATCTATGCTGTTTGGAAAGACATTATTTGGTGTCTGGTTAGTTAAGAAATGGGGACATTGAAATATGATCTTAATTTGGGTTCCTAGAACTGTTTTTTGAGAGTATAATTTTATCTGTATATAAGAATATTTTAAAAATAAAAGCATATTTAGGCTTTACATAGCACTTTATAAACATGAGTTTATTCTTTCTGTGCTCTTTGATGCTATGCAAAATACAGTTATATTTTGAATAGAATCAGTAAAACCCTTAAGTGGGCAAAGTGGCCTAAATTATTCAGTGGTCAAACCGGGAACTAAGCCTTTGTCTCCAGGTTCCTCAACCAGCGTACTCTAGCAGGCAGTGGAGGACTGGCTGACATCTGGGCGGTCTGGTGGAAAGAGCACAGACTTTGGAGTCATGGGTTCAAACCTCTGCTCTACCCCTTACCAGCCGCATTCATTTGGAAGAGTTATTTAATGTCACTGAGTCTTATTTACCCCACTAGTCAAACATATGCTCATCAAGGGTTTTTTTGTGAGCACTCAGTGAGTTAACTATATGTGTCTGGCACAGAACACACATACAATGTCTGTGCCCTTTTCCTCTTGCCTCTGATTAGTAAATCATATGCATGCTTCTCTGACAGAGGATGAATGTTT
Source organism: Plecturocebus donacophilus (assembly GCA_004027715.1). NCBI lineage: Eukaryota > Metazoa > Chordata > Mammalia > Primates > Pitheciidae > Plecturocebus > Plecturocebus donacophilus. The sequence goes on from PVKP010039141.1 coordinate 18,520, forward strand.
CTTGTTTTGGATCACTCAGGAAAAGCCCTGCTCAGAAGATAAGGAAAAATGTCCACTAATTTTTTTGCAAGTTATCTTGGACTCTGTTAATAATACATTCTGTGGTATTATTTATGAAATAAACTTGTATTTGAGCAGTATTTCCCAATAAACACTAATGCACTTTAAAAAAATCGCTTTTTACCTATTACAGTCTCCCTTTCCTATCCTTGATAACCAAAATTGTGGTATAGATTCTTTTGTTTTTTACTTCCTTCCTTCTCTTCTTCACCTCTAGGCCCATGGAAGTACTCAGGACAAAATTTATTTTGTTTTCTCTTTGGTTCATTGTAAAAATTTGGGATGAGAAATGCTGAATAAATAGATTACTAAAAGTTTGGTGGTTATTTTAAAAAGTAAAGTATGGTGTAAAGAAAATCTAGATGGGAGGTCCTTTCTGGTGGATGTGAATGAATCTGTGTGCTCTGTCACTTAAGACATATCTAATTAGGAAAACTATCAAAATAAAACAATTACAATAAAGATTTATTTAATAATATCTATCATTTGTTAAGTGTTTACTAAGTACAGGTACTGTGATAAGCATTTTATATGCTTTAACTTGTTTAAAAGCAAGGCTACTATTATTCTCAAGTTACAGGTGAGGAAAATGAGATTTATTCAAGCTTGCACAGCTTGTAGTAAGTGGGAGAGCTAGGTTGTGAATCACCAACTATATCATCTGTCTTCCAGTAACAATAACTATCATTCTTGGAGACCTGATGATGTGTCAGGCATCATGCTAATTTCTATTCATACATTATCATAACATCCCATTATGTAGGCATTAATATCTCCATTTTAGAGTTAAAAAACTGAGACATTCTAATTATATTAATGACTTACTAACTTGTACTTCAATCATCTGTCTGCACTTTGATAAATGATGTTCATAATTTGAGGCATTGTTAAATCTTGAAAAGTATTTAAAATAAAAATAATTAAATGACAGTAATTGGTATACATGCTTAAAAACAAAGTAGAACAAGGAGCTTGTAATAAAAAGTCATAGTCCCTGGCTTCACTAATCTCTACTCCATATTCATTCTCCAGAAGCAATCAGTTTCAACAGTTTCTGTTTTGTATTCTTTTGGGATATCTATCCATAAATCTAGAAAATGTATTTACAGAATTAGTTCTTAATTTATCCAATTTAGGCATTTTCTGTTGATAATTTAGCTCGCTCATACTCTTACATCATCCATCCTTATTCTCCTCTCAATATAGTTGTATCTCTATATTCAATTTCAAAAACAAATTGAAATTTTCATTTCTTTTTTATTCCTTCTTTTGGGCTGGAGTATACCTTCATGTAACTTCTTAAGAAAAGGTGACTCTTGGATACTTACCAAGATGGCCGCATAGGAGCAGCTCAGGATTGCAGCTCCCAGTGAAAGTGCAGAGGGTGAGTGGATGCCGCATTTCCAGACGGATTTTTATTACCCCCAGACCAGGAGATCCCCAGGCGGAGCAGGCCCACGGGTCACCAGTGCGGCTGTTTGGGCCGGCGCAGCTGCTTTGCCGGTGCCCCAGCGCGGCGGTTCTCCGTACAAAATCCACTGGTCTGTGTGCCCTTTGAACTGGCGAGTGGAGCTATGGGAAGGCAGATTAAAAAGGGGACTGAATCAGGGAGCCAGCCCAGGAGATTCCCAGGCAAAAAAGCGCTACGAATCTCAGCGCCGCTGTTTCAGCCTGTGCAGTGTGTCCCCGCAGGGGAAATCACACAGATCCCGGCGCCTTTTCAACAGGCGACTGGAACACCTGGGAGTCGACCATTCAACTAAAAAAAGGCTCTGAGACAGCGA
>PVKP010039142.1:0-20359 GCA_004027715.1 Plecturocebus donacophilus
TCATCCCCTATTCCTTCCTGTCTCCATTGTTAAGCACAATTATTGGCATAAAAGAGGTTTTTAATACCCATTTTTAGACTGCATTCTAGCCTGGGCAATAAAACAAGAATCCCGTTCTCTCTCCCTCTTTCTCTTCCTCTTTCTTTCTCTCTTTCATTCTTTTTTTTCTTTCTTTTGCTCTTTCTTTCTCCTTTTCTCTTTCTTTCAAAAATAAAATAAACTCACGTTTGTATTAAAAAAAAAAAAAGAACAATAAATGTTCAAGGGGACACATATTCTAAATACCATGTTTTATCATTACACATTCTATGCATGTATCAAAATATCACAAGTACCTCATAAATACACATAAAATATAAAGAGAAAAATAGAAAAATAAAAAGACTGATAATTTTATAACCTCTTTCATAAATTAATTTTTCAAAAGGTACCATTTTCAATTGTCAAATTTTAAAATATTAGAAATTTGAAAATACTGGCAAGGGCATGGGAATTAGAAATCTCAGGCACTGGTTTTCCGCCTATAAATCTTCATAACATTTCTGGGAAGGAAACTTGACAATCTTTTTTTTCAAAAATCTTAAAAATGTACAAAACATTCTTTTTTTTTTTTTTTTTTTTAGAGATGGAGTCTCACTCTGTTGCCCAGGCTGGAGTGTAATGGTGTGATCTTATCTCACTGCACTCTCCACCTCCAAGGTTCAAGAGATTCTCCTGCCTCAGCCTCCCAAGTAGCTGGGATTTACCAGTAATTTTTTGTAGGTTTACAGCTTAAAGAAGTTATCTAAACTATATAAAGATTTTAATAATACAATTATTCCCTGAAAAAAAAAGAAAAGAAGACAGAAAGAAACTGAAAGGACCAGCAATAAAAAATTGACTAAGGAAATTCAGTGTAATTTTAAATGAAATAGTAACATAAAATATATATGATCATAAAATATGTGTGAGTAGAATATATGTGGTCAAAGAAAAGTGTTCACAATATATTTTTAAGTGAAAACAACACGTATTTTTGTTTGTTTTTTGAGACAGTGTCTTGCTCTGTTGCTCAGGCTGGAGTACAGGGACACAACCATGGCTCACTGCAGCCTCAACCTTCCTGGGCTTAGGCGACCCTCCCACCTCTGCCTCCTGAGTAACTGTGACTACAGGCACATGGTACCATGCCTGTTTAATTTCTGTATTTTCCGCAGAGACGGGCTGTCAACCGTCTCTGCCCAGGATGATCTCCAACTTCTGGGCTCAAGCAATCTCCTGCCTCAGCCTCCCAAAGTGCTGGGATTATAGGCATGAGCCACTGTGTCCTGCCGATATGTACGTTTTGTAAAAAGAAAAATGATATGACACTTAAAATCTGAGCAGTGGTTAATTTTTGTTTTTGTAATTCTTTTTTACAGTAAACATTGCCTGATGTTTTTCCGAGTATTAATAGACAATAAATCATCTTAATGTTAAAAATAATACTGTAATTTGCTATCAACCATAAGCATGAGTAAAAAACAGAAACCTAGTCATTCAAGCTTAACAACAGGCTACCTTGCCCAAACAAAACAGCATTTCACAATAGGTAGCTGTTTTGAAGGTGATGAACAGAGCATGAGTAAGCATGAAGAGCCTCTAGGTTAGTAAAACTTGCTCATATTTAAATCTTATATGCTACCTATTCCTCTCCCTGTAGCTTAGGTAGACTTTTGCTCAACAGAATCCCCATAAAAACCATCTGATCGGCCGGGTGTGGTGGCTAACCCTTGTATTCTCAAAACTTTGGGAGGCTAAGGCGGGTGGATCACGAGGTCAGGAGTTCGAGACCAGCCTGGCCAACATAGTGAAACCCCATCTCTACTGAAAATACAAAAATTTGCCAGGCATGGTGGCACATGCCTGTAGTCCCAGCTACTTGGGAGGTTGCAGCAGCAGAACTGCTTGAATCCGGGAGGCGGAGGTTGCAGTGAGCCAAGATCATGTCACTGCACTCCAGCCTGGGTGACAGACCAAGATTACGTTTCAAAAAAAAAAAAAGTTTGATCAAAACCCACAATTTCTACTTTGTGACATTAATATTTTTAAATATATACTACAAGTTAGGCTAATAATATAAAGCTGCTGTGTTCATTTGACATCTTGAAAGCACAACTGTATGCATACTAAATACCAAAGGAAGAGGAGAACACAGAAGTGGTGTTAGATCCAAGTCAGCTGCTGGCCATGATCATGATGAGAACTTGCTAGAAAACCAAGCAGCAGAAATAATTAGATATTAAGGTTATTGGCCAGGCACAGTGGGTCACGCCTGTAATCCCAGAACCTTGGGAAATTGAGGCGGGTGCATCGTCTGAGGTCAAGAGTTTGAGACCAGCCTGGCCAACATGGTGAAACCCCATCTCTACTAAAAATACAAAATTAGCCAGGCATGGTGGCACACACCTGTAGTCCCAGCTACTTGGGAGGCTGAGGCAAAAGAATTGCTTGAACCCTGGAGGTAGAGGTTGCAGGGAGCCGAGACTGTGCCACTGCACTCCAACCTGGGTGACGGAGCGAGAATCTGTCTCGAAAAAAAAGGTTATGAAATTCTCATTCAGTAATTTCCAAACTTCTAGAAAGACCAAGAATACACTTTACTTCCCTTAACTCTGACAGCCCTCAGGTGTTAAATGGTAAGGCTGAATTCATAGAGAAGATCATTCCAAATTAGGTGGTAGGACGTTCTCAGTATGAGAGAAACTGACAGGACAATGGGAATCATAATAGATCAAAACTGATCATCAGTTTATTTTAGGTTGTAAAAGTCTCATGAACTAAAGGACATTTTTTCTTGAGTGAGAGTTACTCCAACTGTATATGCTGAGAGAGTATTTTGAGAGAGAAATGCAGCATAAGCAAACAAGATTCTAAAAGAACTTGTGCCTCAGCCTTTTCCCCAGATGTCAAGCTGGCATCCTGGCAGTAACTTGACCACACTTTCCAGATCAAGATGGATTTCTCTAGAAATAAGAACTTCATTTTCTCTGTAAAAACTAAGAAAATATGTCATTTCCTTTATCCCTCTATAGTGGCTTCGCAGTTATATTTTAAAAAAATCATCCATAAGTGTTTTCTTCTTAAGACATATAAAACTAAAATGTTTAAATATTATAAAACTATTACAACTAAAATTGCTTTCATTTTGTATTATTATAAAATGTCACAGTTTCCCTGTACTCATGTTTTCCTCATTTTCTTGGTTATTTAAACTTACCTTATAACATTTTCATCAGTATTTTAGTGTGCTTTGTACAGAAGAGGTTTTCTGTTTTGCTAACTTATTCTGCAGACTTCCTAAAAGCTACTGGAAACATTTTATTATTAATCTGTATTTGAAATAATCAGCTACCAACTATATCAAAAGCACTTCCTTTTATTTGACCTGTGAATTATTTCTCTGAAGTTTCAAAAGATGCCTGAGTTATTTTTGTAGTGAAAAAGTCGGCATTGCCCTCTTCAGGAGCCTCATAGTGTTAGAAGCTTCTACCATCTCCTAGAAAGTTCTTTATCTTTCCAGATGGACGAAGAGCCTAAATTTTTTGAACAGTGCCTCACATCCTCTTACTTATTCTAGCTTATTTTTAATTTTTCTGAATCTCAATTCCCTCACTTACAACATAAAGCAATTAGATGTATATACAACTAAATTTGAGAACATGGGCTCTGGAGTCAGACAGATCCAGTAGCTCCAATACTTTCCAACTGTGTGACCTTGAACAAGTACCCAATTTTCTTCTTCAGGATTCTCATCCATAAAACTGGTTATCAGTAATATCTACCTCAGAGAGCTTTGATGCAGATAAATTAGATAAAGCTTAAAACCACTACCCGGTCTGGTCGCCAGCCTGGCCCGAGGCCAAACCCAGATTCAGGCAACTCATTGTACTTTATCTGAATTCCTTTACTATACCCTACAATGTACTATGTGATCTGGCCCCTACCCATAGGTTTAAAAGCAACTCACTGGGGTCTTGTCCCTTCCCTTGAGCTCTGGCTGTCCCAGCCTTCTGTTGTTCCTAGAACACCCAAACTCTGCAAGTTCAAGGCCATTGCTGTGCCCACTGCCTAGAACACCCTCCCCTTATTTCCCATCTCTTCTTAGGGCTAGTTCCTTCTCACTCTTCTGGTCTCAGTTTATATGTGTTTTTCTCAGAAAAAGTCTACCCTGACTACCCTACAGATTGTTTTGCATACGTGGGATTCTCTGTGTCCCTAACTAGCCAGAAAGCATGCGAAGGCAGGGACGACTAACACCGGAACCTAGAACAATGTTTGGTAACTAGCATGCACTCCATAAATATGTGTGAAATGAAAATGCTTAGCATAGTGTTTAGCTGGCTGAAAAAATAGGTTAGAAGCAGGATGTGAAAGACCTCATATGCCATGGTAGGCAGTTTGGCCTTTATAATGCATGAGACAGGGATTCATCACAGGCTTTTAAGCAGAGTAATGAATGACCAGATGTTTCCAACACCCTAGTTCTAATCATAAGCAAAAGCACATCTTGTACAACTCCTGCTTAAGACTAGTCATTTTCCTAGTTATGTACTGTCACTCATATTTTGCCTGTAGACAGGATTTATCTAATATACACATAATTGCTTCTAAATTGTCATTCAGTGTTAGACAAATAGAGACTATACTGATGGCACTGGGAGTCAGCTTTACCAAAGGGCAGAGGCCAGAAGGGAAATTTCACTGGTATTTCCTGATTAATGATGGTGCTAGAAGAGAGATTCTTGACCTGGAAACAGCAGTCTTGGTAGTAAGGTCAGGGTAAGGTTATTAGGGAACTCTATAATGAGCTGGCTTTGAGCGGGCAAATGAGTAGGCCATCTTGCTGCTAGCTGAGTCACCTTAAGCAAAAGAGCCCTGTTAGCCTGCATCTTTAAGTGGAAGTGTTAAACTCTGGGCTACATGATGCTTTCTTACCCCTCCCATGCTCCCCTATCCCTGCCTCTTTTATTAAGTGTACTTTTAACTTAATTTTAGCTGAGAAAAGCAGCTATTAAAGTTGATCTAGGTCTTAATTTTGAAAGAATGGTTGCCACAAAATATTTTTCAGAAAAATAAAACACTTCTGGGTGGCAAAATACATCATAAACAAAGCCAAAATACAGGGTGACCAAAAATATATTTGTAAAAAAACAAATTCCCTTAATGTATAACGAACTCTTGCCTGTAGTCCCAGCTACTTGGGAGGCCAAGGTAGGACTGCTTGAGCTCAGGAGTTCGAAATTATAGTGAGCTATGATCATGCCACTGCACTCCAGCCTAAGCAACAGAGCAAGCCTCTGCCTCTAGAGAATAAATAAAATAAATTTTAAAAGACTTTTTAAAAGAACTCTTACAAATCATTTTTAAAAAAGCATATCTTGGGGGTTTTTCCTCCGAAATGGCTGTCTAGAGGCTTTTCTAGCACTAGAGGCTTTTCTAGGCATTTTTTATAAACTTAGAAGAACCCACAATGGTGTGGAGACAATCACACTTTGAACATATTATCTATGATAATATGTTTGACATGAAAAATAACAAGAGTTCAACAGAAAAGCAAAAAGAAACTTCAAAATCTGAGAAAGAGAAGGAGGGTAGGTAGCCCGTATGGCCAGGACCGGCCAAAAGCCAGGAATGAATCCCCAATGTGGGAGAGGATGGGTATCTCTCTGTGGTCCACTTTTCCACCAGGAAATTGTGCAGTCCAGACCATGGGAAAGCACCTTGCCCCTTCTAAGCCCTAGACTACTGTAGGGAACAGCTAGGAGACTGTGAGAAGGAACTGCTCGAGGAAATATCCCAGGTACTCCTTCAGACCTAGACACCTACAGCAGGACACTATTCTCTTTCCTAGCTCTTAGCAAGCTGTGCACCTCGTATGCCTGGGAGCTAGCCATAGCAGCAGTCTTTGACATTAGAGAGACTCAGGCTGGGACTTGGGGAACTGAAACCTGTGGGAGGGGCTTCCATAGTCAGAACTGAGAAATGAGCGTGGTATGGGCTCCGGCTGCTGGTGCTAAAACTGGGCCCACCCCTAACCCCACCCATGGACCAGAGCAGGAGAAGTGCCAGGGAGGAGTGGTACTGAGATGGAAAGTGACTCCTATAGCCCAAGGCTACACTGCAGACTCGAAGCGAACTGTGGTGACTAAGTGAACAGCCAGATTGGCTAACATAGTTGAGATGGGGACAAGAACCCTGCCAAAACTGGGTGTAAGAGGGAAGCAGGTCCCATGTCTGCTGGCCAAGGCTGTGAAGCTAAAACCACCCTCCCTTCCAATGCTGAGACATGAGCATAACAGTGGTTAGTCCTAACCCAGGTATTTCACCAGGGGCCTAAGGACTGTCCTGCCACTCCCATCAGGGTAGGTGGTCTGAGTGCAGGCCTACCTAACTTAGCTCCATCCTAGCTTTGCCCCCCACTCCAAGATGGGTGCAGAATCCAGGCCCCTGGGAGTTCCACAGCCCAATCCACCATCTGGGACAGCCTGAACAGCCCACTGCAACAACTAACACAAGAGCATAGCACTTGAGAACAAGACCTTCTCACACCACTGCCCCCAACACCCATGCCATCAGAGCTGCACAGGAGGTTATGTGCCTGCTCACCTGCCTAGTACGCCACTACAACCAGCATTCAAGAAAGCTACCACATTAAGATTATGTATATCCAAGAAAATCATACAAATTCTTTGCCACTATACGCACAAATGGCTCCACCCAATCAGCATCATAGTCACATCTTCAGATACACAGATCAACATAAAGATACAGAAGTTTGAAAAAGCAAGGTATTATGACACCCTCAAAGAAACATAATAATTATCTGGCGATAGATCCTACCCAGAAAAAAAAATCCTTGAAATATCGATAAATAATTCAAAACACTGATTTTAAAGAAGTTCAATGAGATGCAAGAGAAACCTGAAACTAATATAAAGAAAATCAGAAAATCAATTTCGGATACAAATTAGGAATTTACAAGGAGACAGACTTCAAAAACAAACAGAAATTCTGGGTCTGAGAAATTATTGAAGGAAGTACAAAATACTTTTGAAATGCTTCAAAAATAGACTAGACTAAGCAGAAAAAAAAGAATCTCAAAACTTGAAGACAGGTCTTTTGAAATAACATAATCAGACAAAAGTAAGGAAAAAATAATGAATAAAGACATCAAGATATTATGGTCTACACAAAGCAACCAAGCTTAAGAATTATTGGTATTCTCAAGGAGTAAGAAAACTTACCTAAGGAAATAATTAATGAAAATTTCTCAAGACAAGAAAAAGATTTAGACATTCAGCTATAGGAGGCCCAGCAATCCCCAGGAAAATAAATTACAAAAAAAAAAACCACTTCACCACAGCATATTATCAACAGACTGTCTAAAGTCAAAGTGAAGGAAAAAAACTTTACATCAGCAAGAGAAAAACACACTTAGTTACCTATAAAGGAACCCCCATCAGACTAATGGCACACTTCTCAGCAGAACTCTTACAGGCCAGAAGAGAATGGGATGGCATTTTCAAAGTGATGAAAGAAAAAAAAAACCTAGCAGTCAATAATTGTATGTCCAGCAAGATTAATCTTCATAAAACAAAACCTCACATATCAACAAATTAATAAGAAAAAGATAAACAACCTAGTGGCAAATAGGAAAAAGAAAAAAAACAGGTAGTAAACAGAAGCACCATTTAAAAAGTTAAACATAAGAGAAGATGGAACAGGCAGTGGCTCATGTCTGTAATATCAGCACCTTGAGAAGCTGAGGCATGAGGATTTCTTGAGCCCAGGAACTGGAGACCATCTTGGGCAATATAGTGAGACCTCATCTCTACACAAAATTGTCCCAGCGCTTGAGCTAGGAAGGGAGAGGCTGCACTGAACCAAGGTTGCACTCCTGTACTCCATCCAGCCTGGGTGACAGACTGAGATCCTGTCTCAGAAAAGTTTAAAAAAAAAAAAAAAAGATGTTCAGTCTCACTAATAATAAAGCAAATGCAAATTTAAAATACAACATTAGGCCAGGTGCAATGGCTAACAGCTATAATGCCAGCATTTTGGGAGGCTGAGATGGGAGGAATGCTTGAGCCCAGTTCAAGCCCAGCTTGGGCAAGAAGGTGAGACCCCCATCTCTACAAAAATATATTTAAAAATTGTTTCTAATTAGCTGGGTATGATGGTATGCACCTGTAGTCTCAGCTACTTGGGAGGCTGAGATGGGAGGCCCTATTGAGCCCAGGAGTTCAAGGCCGTAGTGATCTATGATCATGCCACTGCACGCCAGCCTTGGTGACAGAGACAGACCCTGTCTCTATAAAACATAATAATAAAATATGAAAAAGTTGCATATTGAATTTGAAAATATTTAATGAATTGATAATAACCTGTGTTGGGAAGAAAGTGGACAAACAAGTATTTCCATATTTTGGTAACAGAATAAACAGGCACAACCTTTTAGAGAGCAATTTGGTAATTTCTTTAACAATGTGAAATATATATTTCAGGGATACATACTGAAATAGATGGTGAGGGAACCTTCAATTTTGTAATTTACATACTTCCATATTTCACATCTTTTCCTAAGTACTATTTTTACAATAAAACCAAAAGCTTTTAAAATATACATATCCTTGAATCAGAAAGTCCATATCTAAAAATTTTCCTAAAAAAATGTTTTTAGGAATACTAAAAAATACAAATAATTATTTCTAAAAATATTCTGCAGCATTGTTTGTAAAAGTGAAAAACTGGAAATTACACCAAGGTTAATTCATATATGTATATTAGTATAAAGGTTAATATACCTATAATAATATACAGTTGACCCTTGAACAACATGTGAGTAAACAGTGCCAATCTCCTGCAGAGTAGGAAATTTGTGCATAACTTCTGACTCCCCCAAAACTTAACTACTACTAATAGCCTACTGTTGACCGGAAGCTTTATTGATAACATAAACAGTTGATTAACACATATTTTGCATGTTATATGTATTAAATACCATATTTTTACAATAAAGTAAGCTAGAGAAAAGAATTATTAAGAAAATCAAAAGGAAAAGAATATATTTACAATTTAGTAAGTAGAAGTGAGCATCATAGAGGCATTCACCTTGTCATCTTCAGATTGAGTAGGCTGAGGAGGAAGAGCAAATGAGGAGTTGGTCTTGCTGTCTCAGGGATGACAGAGGGAGGAGAAGAGGTAGAGGAGATAGAAGGGGAGGCAGAAGAGGCAGGCACACTTGGTGTAACTTTACAGATACACATCATAATTTCTGTCTTTTTTGCTTTTCCATTCTCTAAGAATGTTTCTATAACGATATCAATCCTTCTGCAACTGTTTGACTTACTTTCAGTGCCCATATCATAGAAGGGTCTATGTTGTAAAAGACGTCAAAAGCAGTCTTGAAAAATCAGAACTCTTCTGCTAGATTGTCTAATGTCACTTTGTTTCCTGACATTGCTTCTTCTACATCTTCGTACTCACAGTCTGGTACTGCTTCAGAAATACTCATCTCCATCAAGTTGGCTTCTGTTAATTCCTTTGGTGTGGTGTCTATTCACTCCTGAATTTCTCCAAGATTCATAGCCTGAAACTCTTCACTCCCCACCCTTTTTGCCATATCCATAATCTCTTTAATGATTTCCTTGATTGGCACTGTTGTAAATCCTATGAAGGCATGTACAACATCTAGACAGTTTTCTACAGCAGTAATTTATTGTTTTGGGCTTGATGGCTTTCACAGCTTTTTCTATAACAATAATGGCACCTTCAATGGTGTAGTCCTTCCAGACACTGATGACGTTCTCTCTGCTGGGGGTCCTCTTCCACAGCATTCACAATTCTTTCTATAGAGTACCACGTGTAATGAAGCTTAAAGGTTCTTATGACCCCTTGATCTAGAGGCTGAATTAGAGATGTTGTGTTTAGGGGCAAGTAGACCACTTTGGCACTTTTGGTGTTGAATTCACGGGGTTCTAGGTGGTCAGGGACATTGTCCAATATCAAAGGAACTTTAAAAGGCTATCCCTTAACTGACAAGGTACTCCCATACATCAAGGACAAAGTATCCATGGAACCAATTCAGAAAAAGGGTTCTTGATTGAATGTGGTGGCTCATCCTGTAATCTCAGCACTTTGGGAGGCAGGCAGATCATGAAGTCACGAGATCAAGACCATCCTGGCCAACACAGTGAAACCCCTTCTCTACTAAAAATACAAAAATTAGCGGGTCATGGCAGTGTGTGCCTGTATTCCCAGCCATTTGGGAAGCTGAGGCCACAGAACTGCTTGAACCCAGAAGGCAGAGGTTGCAGTGAGCTGAGATTGTGCCACTGCACTCCAGCCCTGGGTGACAGAGCAAGACTCTGTCTCAAAAACAAAAATTAGCCAGGCGTGATAGCAGGTGCCTGTAGTCCCAGCTACTCGGGAGGCTGAGGCAGGAGAATCACTTGAACCTGGGAGGCAGAGGCTGCAGTGAGCTGAGATCGCGCCACTGCACTCCAGCCTGGGCAACAGAGCGAGACTCCATCACAAAAAAAAAAAAAGAGAGAGAAAAGAAAAGAAAAGGAAAAGGGTTCTTGTTGTCTAGACCATCCTGCTGTCCACTTAAATGACTATCAGCTGGTATTCATCTTTTCCCTTCAAGGCTCATGGATTAGCAGCTTTATTCAAGGCTCATGGACTCATTCCTTTTATTCAAGGCTCATGGATTAGCAGATAAGGACAGTCCTGATTATAAACTTGATTGCATTTGCACACAACAGTACAGTTATCTTGTCCTCCTTTCCTGCCTTAAATCCTGGTGCTCACTTCTCTTCCTTACTAGAAGGGTCTTTTGTGACATTATTTTTCAGAATAGGGCACTTTGCATTAAAAATCAGTTCAGGGATAGGTGCAGTGGCTCACTCTAAGCCCACTGCAGTGGCTCACCTCTAAGCCCAGCACTCTGAGAGGCCAAGGTGGGAGGATCGCTTGAGCCCAGGAGTTGAGACCAGCCTGGGCAACACAGTGACACTCTATCTCATTAAAAAAAAGAAGAAGAAGAAATCTGTTTAGTGAGGCTTAGTAGTCTGTACCTGTAGTCCCAGCTACCTGGGAGAATGAGGTAGGAGGATTCACTTGGGCCCAGGAAGTTGAGGCCAGCCTGAGCAACATAGCCACATAGCCAGACTCTGTCTTAAAACACACACACACACACACACAAACACACACACACACAAACACAAACTTATTTCAGGAAGATATCCTTTCTCTTTAATTATTTTCTCTTTTTTGGGAGAGCTGGAGTGAAGGACACAGGGTCTCATTCTGTTGTCCTAGGCTCGCATGCAGTGGTCCAGTCACAGCTCACTGCAGCCTCAACCTGCCAGACTCAAGTGATCATCCCTCCTCAGCCTCCTGAGTGGATGGAACTATAGGCACGCACTACCATGCCTGGCTAATTTTTTAATTTTTTGTAGAGTCAGGGTCTCCCTGTGTCTCCCAGGCTGCTCTCAAACTCCCAGGCTCAAGGGATCCTCCTGTCTCAGCCTCTTAAAGTGCTAGGATTACAGGCATGAGCCACTGGGCCTGGTCTTCAGTGATTTTCTTTTTTCTTATTTTTTTTTTTTTGAGATGGAGTTTTGCTCTTGTTGCCTAGGCTGGAGTGCAATGGTATAATCTCAAGCTCACCACAACCTCCACCTCCCAGGTTCAAGCGATTCTCCTATCTCAGCCTCCTGAGTAGCTGGGCCTACAGGCACCTGCCACCATGCCCAGCTAAGTTTTGTATTTTTAGTAGAGACAGGGTTTCACTGGCCAAGCTGGTCTTGAACTCCTGACCTCATGATCCGCCCACCTTGGCCTCCCAAAGAGCTGGGATTACAGGTGTGAGCCACCACACTCGGCCTCAGTGATTTTCTTAATGGCATCTGGGAACTCATCTGCTGCCTCTTGGTTGGCAGAAGCTTTTTCTCCTGTTATCCTGACATTTTTAAAAACATAAACCTCTTTCTAAAATTATCAAACTATCCTTTGCTGGCATTAAGTTCCTCAACTTTAGATCCTTCATCTTCCTTTTGTCTTGAGTTGTCAGGTTTACTATATTGCACTAAACACAATGAAAAATACGTGGGAACTGTGAGAAGATCACTTTTTGCTGTGATATGCAATGTACTGAAGAGACAAACTACTCACAAGGGGATGGTTAGTGTCACACATCTTAAGAGAATACTCACAACCTTTGAGCTCACTCAAGCAATAACAACATGATGTGGCTACAGAATTACTACAGTAGTACCTGTGTACTGCAGTTAATTTTGTGTGGTTATGTCTTTATGTTTGTTTACATCTCTTTCAATTGTGAATTGCGCCACGTGCAGTCAATGTTTATGTAAGTTTTGATAAATTTTAACTTCTTTTTTTTCTTTTGAGATGGAGTCTCGCTCTGTTTCCCAGGCTGGAGTGCAGTGGCACAATCTCGGCTCATTGCAACCTCTGCTCCTTGGGTTCAAGCAATTCTCCTGCCTCAGCCCCCCTAGTAGCTGGAATTACAGCCGTGTGTTAGCACTCCTGGCTAATTTTTGTACTTTTAGTAGAGACCAGGTTTTGCCACATTGGCCAGGCTGGTCTCAAACTCCTGGCCTCAAGTGATCCACCTACCTCAGCCTCCCAAAGTGCTGGTATTACAGGTGTGAGCCACCACGTTTGGCCAATTTTAACTTTTTATAATAGATTTATGTGTATTTTATAGTAGTAAATGATAAAATAGACTAGAATTTACATGTACTTGATATATTCACAACATACCTTTTTGTTATTTTTTAAAATATTTCTAGGCTATGTAGTTCATCTGAGAATTTTTTCAAATTGTTGGAAATCTCAAAAAATGTTCCAATTTATTTATTTTTAAAAATCCACATGTAAGTGGACCCAAGCAGTTCAAATCCAGGTTGTTAACAGATCGACTGCATAGTTCAGAGGTTGTGGTATAGCTATATAATGGAATACTTTAAAAATGTTAGGTCTATATGTACTGACATGGAAAGACACTGTTAACTGAGAAAGAGCAAGATGCAAAACGTCATCATTGTATGATCCTATTTCTGTTTAATATATATTCATAAATTACATTTGCATATCCATATGATATAGTGGCTTGGAATTCACAGATTATCATTTGTGGTTTCCACTCTTTGTGAACCATGCTGAAAGTCCACGGCATCTGAACATTTATCATTCTGGCCAATCATGAAAGAGCCACACCTCTCTGAGACCTCGCTGAGTAAAGAAGACAAGAGCTGGACAGTGAACCTGGCCTTGCCCTGGGCTCCAATCTCAGTATGCTTTTGCTCTTCTCCATCAGTTTATGTGTGTATCATGAAGACATAAGAACTGAAGCCACCTATCTGCACCTGTGATTGAAGTAAAGATAATGTAAAGAGGTCTCTGAATGTGACTAATCTAACCAGTGCTGTCTCCTCTCTCCCAAACCCAACATCCCCACATAGCATCACACTGTATACTTTGAATATATACAATTTTTTGTCAATTATATCACATAAAAGTAAAAAGAAATTATTTCCTCCAACTTTCTACAGCATGTCTATTTGATTTTTCATATGCGAAGGAAAAAATAAGAACTAAATACTAATCACATGCAAACTTGACTGCCAAATATCTATGAAGTCTTTAGCTAAAACCCAAATAACCTTAACTATACCATCTACAATTTGATCTATTTATATTCAGCTTTTAACCCATTCAGGAAACACCTGCAGAATTTAGAAAAACTCCGATTTCAAATCCTACAATTTGTTAAAGAATGTAACATCTCAGAATCCAGAGAGGGCTTAAAGATGGTCTGGTCCAAAAACCTCATCCACAAGAAAACCAGAGCTCCAAGAACAAAGCTGGCTTAGACCGAAGCCCACACCAGACCAAAGATGTCCTGATCCCTGATCCCTGATCCCTGATCCCTGAGGCCCTCTCTGCCTCCCCTCGCCCTTCAGAATAAAATATAATATATCTGAAAAAAGTTGCACAGCTGCACAAATGACAAGAGGAAAGCAAAATCAGGACTCAACTAAAATTCCATTTCATTGTAATACAACTTGGTTTCCCACACTCTCTTTTCCTTGGAAGTGTTAGTTATCTTTGGAGATTGTGGTATAAGGAGGAGTCCCATGAGAAAATTCTTCTTTAGCATAATCTCCCCTAGCTTCAATCCTTAGCCATGCTTCCAGCACAATCAAAATCTACAGTGCTACAAAGTGCCAAAACATACCTTCCTTTACATATAGCTAAATCCATTTACCCAAATGCAGTCATTCATTTAACAAATATTTACTGAGTACCAACTTTATAACAGTTATAGGTCTAGGTCCTGGGATACAGCATCTAAACTGGCAGCTGGATTTATGGTTGGGTTTCCTTATACCTATCCACCTAAGGTATTAGAGAGTCTACTAGAGCCATGGCATTTGGTAGTACACTGGACGGCACTGTATGTAGGTATTAAGAGTCTTCATAATCATGTCTACTGACTGACTTTTTAGTTAAAACTAGCGTTATTAGGTGCAAGCACATTTATCTGCACTTCCAAAATCCCAGTCAGCCCTGGTGCAGTAAAAGACAGATGGTGTGCATGTAACTCATGATGGACACATTGCTGCAACAGATGCTAGGGATCTCCTTGCTGAAGATGTAGGTAAATGGTCTCCAGGAATGAAAAACAGATTTTAATGCCAATAAAGATTGCCTAGAAATTCTATAAGATATTCTATTTTACTTTATACTCTAATTCTATTTGGTTCCAGGAGTATTTAGTATGTGTATATTCTATTTCATACACTGTTCTAAGAATTGCAGAAACAAAAATGGGTAAGATGTTTTCCCTTCCCTCAAATTTCTGCTAATGAGACAGACACACACAGACACTGTCAATACGGCACATTAAATTCTGTGATAGAGGAATGCACAAGATGCCATGGGAGCCCAGTGGAGTTTGCAAACCTCACCCGACTTGTGCAAAGGAAAAGAGAGCACACAATAGCTTCCTAAAGGAGGGGGTACCTGGATTTGGGCTAAAAGGACAAACAGGAGTTAACTAAGCAAATGAACAAATTCAAGTTCCAGACAGGGACATGAGTGAGGACATGAAGATGTGGAACAGGATGAAATACACGTGAAAAATAACAAGTAGGTTAGAATCACTGTAGCAAGAAATGAGAGGCCAGAGAGAGTCCGAGCTCAGATCATAAAAGGCGTAGACCATAGTAGGGACTCAAAAAATACTTTATGAAAGAATTGGCTAGAGCTTTCATGAAGGAAAAGGTATAATTATGTGGTTATGCATGTTGGGCATGCATAACATGGAAAAGGGAAAAAGCATATGTCTATTTTGTTAGTAGAAACAGGATATAATTGGCCGTGCGCGGTGGCTCACGCCTGTAATCTTAGCACTTTGGGAGGCCGAGGTGGGTGGATCACCTGGGGTCAGGAGTTCAAGAAACAGGATATAATCAGTATTATTCTCCATCAGTAGAATTATAAGAACATGATTCAGTCAGCAAGAACTTGGCTCACTCAGCATGATAACTGGAGACTCAGGAGTAACAAAGAGGAAGTGGTTGGACAGTATTTATATTCTTGTGACCACAAGACAGAGAAGAGCTAGGGTGGTGTCTGCACAGACACAGGCTAAGATCACGTGGAGAAAGATGAAAGGGGCATGCACGGGGTCTGTGAGCTTGAGAACTTCCTGGATATAGCAATGATCTCTTTTCTCCTATAGGCCATCTCCTTTTTTCATTTAACATAAATAATCCAAGTATCTGTGACTCTACCTGATCTTCTTCACAGCATCACATGGAAGAAACCCTGAACTGGAAGGGAGTAGAACTCATATTTCTGGTAGCTGTTTTTTTGTGAGTGGGTTTGGGCCCTTTGCTGCTGCTAAAGAGGGAAGAGTATAGCCAGGGCTGTGAGAAAGAGGAGTCAAGATGATCCATACTCTAACAACTCCATATTGAACATATTGAAACACACAGGAATCTTGGGCCAGAGTAGGTTTTCAATAATTTCACAAAAACAGAAACAATGCAGACACCATAAGTACTGGCTCTAAACTCTAAAAACTTTTCATTGCACATCAAAAACAACTCAACAAGGTGAAATTTATTCCTTTTGATATCCCTAACATTAATTTTCTGTTCATAATATTTTTTAAAGTAAAAGGTAAGACTACGGGAAGGGATAGTCTGCTTAATTTTGCTGTGAACCTAAAATGGCTTTTAAAAATATTTGCTTTTTAAGTGAATCTGGTCCATTAGTAGAGGAGTTGCAGCAGCTCAAGGCTAGCAGCCTGAGGCCCAGGTTCCCAATTTCTTGGCCCTAAATAGTGACTCTATCCCCTGATGCCCCTGGACTACTAACCTGTTCCTGGCTTCTCCAGGTGTCTAAGGTCTCCTATGATTGGGCTCCTATCATTACAAAGGACTGATACTCAAGCTCACTCAGGTGAAGGATGAGCAGGGCACACATATGAATACAAAGGAAACAACAGGATAAGGAATCAGAGAAGAGTCAAGTCTCACAGAGGCAAAAACTGAAGCGAAGTGTTGGTTCCAAGGCAGGCCCAGGAAGTCCATGAGTAGGAACTGGTGGCTTTCCTGGCACACCACTGCTAATGGAGTCACAACCGTCAATGTGTCTACACCACTCCTCTGGTTTATCTTTTCCATATTTCTTATGGAAATTCCCAAAACAGGACACCTAAATGGATCAGTTAAACATTGCTGCTTCTGTTTAGACTGCCCTTTTGAGATCAGGCCACATGAAAAGGTCCTTAGAAGCCTGTGAGTGAGTCACTCTTGGGTCAGGGACTTCCCTAGTCCAGTCAGCTTGGGCTAGATCATTTGGTTTCTTAGCAGGGGCCATGGGTCAACAGGTGTGGGGTGGGTGGTGGGGTACAATTACCCTTTGAAGGGACCGTGAGTATGGCAAGCACTGTGAATTCATTTATGATACACCGATGGTAGCAATGCCTTAGAAATTTTGGGAGTAGAGAAGGGAAAAAGTGACTTCTGGGTGGCAGTAGAAACTCAGCAATATAAAGAAAAGAAACTGGGTGCAAGGACACACCTAGAAATTTCTAAAAAACTCATTCGCAGCACCCAGTTTTCCTTCCCCATCCATTCCAATCCATAATCTTGAAAAACATGTCCCATTCTCCAACATTTTAGGGATTAAGGTATTTCAACTGAGCAAATGTTATCTTAAAAGACATCCTGGCAAGAATGTGAAGGTCCATCTCCAGAATAGATGAACTTTTTCCTTAGCTTTTGGCTATGTTCACACCCTTATGACAGCCCTAATTGTGATTCTTGAACTTCTATTATTATAACACGACGATTTAGAAAAACAGTCTGGTCTATACAGCTAATGTTACACTATAGAAATGAATCATTCTGACCAAAAGCCTTGCTTCTGGCAGTGACAATCCCTTCTTAAAGCAACTGCAAGCAGCCTGCCTCCCAATCAGGAAACATCTGTTAGCTGGGGCTCTAGAAGCGTCCCTGGGAAGTCAGTCAGAACTAGGGAGACCACTAACATTTGTTAGTGGCCACTGGAATTGTTGAGCTCTGACACATGAACAAGTGGGTCAGAAAAAGTAACTAATCTTAGGAGCCTCATGTTAAGAAAAATTAATGTGATTAGATCAATCACTAACTGACTATAAAAGCAGAACAAAAAATATTCTATGATAATTGTAGCAAGTTGAACGTATTACAGGTATGCATTACATTTTCCTGAAAAGTATACTTGGATTAGAATGCAAGGAACTAGAACACAAGAAGCCCTGTCTGGTTACGTAGCTATGTAGAAAATATACATACACATACCCTTTCTTTTTGTTTTCAGAAAATAAGACTGTGAATCTGTTCCAGTAGCCAGGGAAGGTAGAGTTGATATTTAAGAGGAAAGTATTTTGCCCTCCTAGTTCTTTTTATTACCATAAAAACTGGTAATAAAAAGAACTTTAATCCTGACTTATGTTTCTCTTCACAGGATTTTACAGATCTAAGTATATCTTTCTTGTTGTTTTTTGTTTTGTTTTGTTTTGTTTTTTGTTTTGTTTTGAGATGGAGTTTCGCTCTTGTTGCCCAGGCTAGAATGCAATGGCGTTTTCTTGGCTCACCACAGCCTCCGTCTCCTGGGTTCAAGCAATTCGCCTGCCTCAGCCTCCTGAGTAGGTGGGACTACAGGCATGGGCTACCACGTCTGGCTAATTTTGTATTTTTAGTAGAGATGAGGTTTCTCCATGTTGGTCAGGCTGGTCTTGAACTCTCGACCTCAGGTGATATGCCTGCCTTGGCCTCCCAAAGTGCTGGGATTACAGGAGTGAGCTACTGTGCCCAGCTGAGATCTAAGATTTAAAAGTGATCATTATATGAAATACCAAGGAAGATAAAATGTATCTTTATGTTCCTAAATTAACAAAACAACTTTGTAGACAGAACCAAAAATTGCAGGTATTCCCTTATTCCCCCAAATGTTTTCTGATTTCAGTGTTTGTTTGTTTCTGAGATGGAGTCTTACTCTGTTGCCCAGGCTGGACTGTAGTGGCGTGATCTTGGCTCACTGCAACCTCTGCCTCCCAGGTTTAAGCAATTCTCCTGCCTCAGTCTCCGGAGTAGCTGGGATTACAGGTGCCTGCCACCACGCCCAGCTAATTTTTGTATTTTTAGTAGAGACAGGGTTTCGTCATGCTGGCCAGGCTGATCTTGAACTCCTGACCAGAGGTGATCCACTCGCCTGAGCCTCCCAAAGTGCTAGGATTACAGGCATGAGCCACCACGCCCACCCTCAATCCTGTCTTTTTAATTAAGTAAACTGTCTGTTCTTTTGAATAATTATAAAAATAAATAGAAAAGCAGAGTTAATAATTACAGAACTTTTCATAGCCAGGAAGTATGTAAGTCACTACAAATGATCTTCATTTCTAAACAATTTTCAACTGACTAAAGTTCCTAATCCCTTAAATTACCCTTTTCTATTGAAGATCTGTAAATGACAGAACACGAATCTTTAAAAGAGAATAAATAAAGAATTCACTATGTAAAAACAATAAGACTGTCAAGTGATTAATCATTTCTAATGACAAAAAATGTTTTAGGGTATTGAATTTGAACAAGGTAGTGTATATTCACAAACACTACTGGAATTAAGGGGATAATTAGAATCCAAGAGAGTTCAAGTTTTCTGTCACATGAGTTAAGTAGCCTGTTTAAGTCAGTTGATCTCTACAAGAGACCTCTGATTAGATCATAAGATACTGAATTCTAGAAAAACAAAGTCTCTTTTTTGAGAAATCCTTACTCTAGGTAGTACTAGGCCAATGTTATTAAAATGAAATAAAAACTTGAAACAGAAGCCAGGCGCGGTAGCTCATGCTGGTAATCCCAGCACTTTAGGAGGCCGAGGTGGGCAGAACATGAGGTCAAGAGATCGAGACCATCCTGGCCAACATGGTGAAACCCCGCCTCTACTAAAAATATAAAAATTAGCCAGGCGTGGTGGCACGTGCCTGTGGTCCCAGCTACTCGGGAGGATGAGGAAGAAGAATTGCTTGAACCCAGGAGGTGGAGGTTTCAGTGAGCCAAGATTGCGCTACTGCACTCCAGTTTGGCGACAGAGCAAGACTCCACCTCAAAAAAACAAAAAACAAAAAAAAAAACCCATGAATCAGCCTAATATTTGCCCTTTAAAAAAAGACTTATTAAGTAACCTCTTGTATGGATATTACACTTTCTGCTATACTAATGTAATTTTTCACGTCATAGTCAGAAAGAGGAGTGGGTTTTACATGGACTGTTAAAAAAGATAATAACAGAGAGAGATCCAAGATGGCCGCATAGCAGCAGCTCAGGATTGCAGCTCCCAGTGAAAGCGCAGAGAGTGAGTGGATGCTGGAATTGCAGACGAATTTTTGATGCCCACAAACTTGGAGATTCCCGGCAAAGGAGCCACACGGGTCGCCAGCACAACTCTTTTGGCCGGCGCAGCTGTTTTCCCGGAGCCCCGGCGCGGCGCTTCTGCATGAGGAGTATATGGGACTGGGTGCCCTTTTAGTTGGGCTCCGCTGGTCCCATCCCCACAAGGAGAACAGCAATTGGAAGCACTGAGGACTGAGAGCAAGCATAGCTGAACCCGGGAAGCACAGCAAGCACAGCTGAACCCGGGAAGGCCCAGCTCTATGGGGAAGGGGTGTCCGCGGAAGGAAAACTAAGAAACAGAAAAAACTTCATCACCAACAAGCCGGACGTCCACTCAGAGACCCAATCTGAAAGTCGGC
>PVKP010039143.1:0-20367 GCA_004027715.1 Plecturocebus donacophilus
GCAGACGTGCCGGCCTCTCGGGAACCCAGACATAGAGAAGGAAGTTAAGACACAGAGAGATGTGACTTTGCCAAAACTTACAGTAACCCAAAGGAAAAGCCAGGAGCCAAACTTTGGTGTCCAATTCCCAGTCCACAACTATACCCTCCATGCCAGGCTGATTTGTCCTTCTAGCATCTCTGCTTTTGAGCTTTTTTGGACCTGAGAACTGGGGAAAAGCCCCTACTCTGACGACAAACTAAGTCCCAGTCAAAGATTGAGCCGAGAGCATGGCCCCGGACTGGGATCTGGCTTCTCCTTGGTCATCAGGATGATCCTGTGAGAAGTTACAGTTAATTCAGTGCCACCTGTCCCCTCTGTTCCTCTTGTGCTCTCTGAAGGAAGTCAGGCTGCCATGGGAATGCAGATAACTCTCACTGCAGCCCACATCCTAAGAAAAAGCCTATTCCACCCTGCCATAAGGCCTTTGCCTTTGCTTGGCTCTATCACTTAATAGAAAATGAGAGTCATATAATTCTGAGTCTGAAACACCACTCTGCCTTCTTGGGCTTTGGGACCTTTGGGCAAATGATTTCATGCCTCTGAGCCACTGCGAAAAGAGGCTAGCCATTCCCATGTAGGAAAGCCCAGGTGGGGACTGCTTCTCTGAGAAAATGAGGCCTGGACTGAGAGCTAAGAGTGAAATTTGGGGATGTGGAGAGGGGGGTGGGGAGAAGCATGAGCATCCAGAACCTTCCAGGTGTGTGGAGGAAACAGTTGGACCAAGGGCTGGAACAAAAAGGCAGTGGGTTTGTGAAAGGAACAGAAAAGTGTCCAGTATGGCTGGAGCATGCTTGCGGACAAGTTAAAGCATTTTTTGGCATTTTTTTGTTTGTTTGGTTTGAAGGTGGGGGTGGTACCCTGTATAGAATCAGATTTGCATTTCTTGAAAGCTCTTTGGCTGACGTGTGGAGGGGAAGGATTCTGGGAGGCCAGTTCTGGAGCTGCTGCAGTGGTTAAGGGAAGGGGATTAGAGCTTGGGCCTCTGTGCTGGCGAAAAAGATGATAAGAGGCAGGTAAAGATGACATGTATTTGGGGTATAAAACCGGGTTTATGAGAATTGGGTTTGGGGGCATGAGGAAGAGGAAGGCTCCTGCAGAGCTATAGGTGATTATTCCTGGAGATGGGGAACCTGGAGACCAAGAGACATGGGGAGGGCTTATCCACTTGGTTTTGAACTCCTTGAGTTTAGGTGCCTTTGAGGCACCTGCAGACTGTTGGGATGATTTTACAGGGCATTAAATGTCCCCAGCCAGCACCTCCAAGGAAGGTGTCCTTTTCTGTGGTGAAGGAATATGGGCAGGTGGAAAGGCGTTTGTCAGCCCTATGGCAAAGGGTGTGTCCAGGCCTCTGCGGGTCGCGGAGGTGACGTTCACCAATCCCCCAATTAGACACATTTGTTCTCCGCCACGCTCCAGATTCTGACAGCCAGCCAATCCCGACCTCATCCCCCAAACCCCTGCCCAGGCCTGGGGGCTCAAGACATTTACACCCTAGCCCCCCTCCCCTCCTCCCCCGCCCATTTTCCTACGGTCCGTGGAAAAACGTAAACTGTGCGCTAAGCGGGGCTCTGTCCGAAATAGCATCCGGTGCCTGTCGGTCAGCGAGTTGTCCGAGCGCCCATGAGAGAGAGAGAGCCGGGCCCAGCCAGGAAATGCCACCCCTCCTCCACCCGCCCCAAACGGAGGTCCCAGTCGGGCAGGAAACCCAGAGCCCCTGGGGTGGGGGTGGCGAGGAGGGAGGGGAGGTTGAGACCCAGACTCGTAAGTCTGGAGTCTGGAACTGGGGCGGCAAGAGCAAGGAACAAGAACAGCCTTACTAGGCTCCGGGCCTGAGGCCGTTCCCCCCACCACCAAAGTTTGGGTTCTCTCTAAACCCCAAAGCCGAGCCTCTGACCATTTTCAAGTGTTTCCGCCTGCCCTCTCTGGGTACTGGCCTATCTCTGAGCTTCTCTCCTGAGATTGTTCTCTGGAGGGATGCAGTGTATGCACTCTGGTGAGCAGCTGAGTTTATTTTTAACAAATTTACATTGCAGATACTGTGTGACAGGTAGGTCCTAGGCACTTTATAAATATTAATTCAATTAATCCTTACAAGAACCCAATGAGGTTGAGACGACTCCATTTTGTAGGTAGCACAGAGAGGTTGAGCAACTTGCAGAGAACACCTAGCAGGTAAGTGGTGGAGGCGAAATTCACATGTAGGGCAGTCTGGCTTTGGGCCACAGGGCTCCAAAGGCAGCAAAGCAAGCACAATGGTCAGGAAGACCTGAGCTCCTGTCCCAGCTCCCTAGTTGCCAGCTGTATGATACCAGGCAAATTCCTCGATCTCTGAGTTTCACTTTCCATACATGATACTTTTATATAATTTTATATATTTATAAAGACGTTTTATTTATAAAGAGTTGTGGAAAGGCACTGTTCAGAAGATACACAGGCTTGGCACACTGGATGTAGGGGACTAGGCCTGCTGGACTCTGGCAGAAGCTCTGAGTTCCCAGGAAAAGTATATATACTTTTATATATTCCGTCATACTTTTAATGAGGAAGATTTCAACTTGAGGAAGTGTCATTATTTCCCTCTTCCACTTCCAAAGGACTCTTCTCTCCATTTTTGCCCCCATCCTTGCCCTGGAAGAACCCCTAGCCTATCAGTAAGCAGCCCTCAAGAATTCCAAGCTTGAGTCATGTCTGTGCTTCCAAACCCAGCACTGCTGTCAGAATTCTCAGGGATCAAAGGGACTTCACTCTCAGTGGCTCTCAAAGTGGATGGTGAGCATCACCTAGGAACTTGTTGGAAAAGCAGTCTCAGGCCTCACCCCAGGCCTATTACTAGTACTCTGAGGGTGAGACCCAGCAATCTGTTTCCACAAGACTTCCTGGTGATTTCTGACACACCCACAAAATTTGAGAACCACCTCTCTAGTTTAGAACCTCCATCTGTAGCAAAGGCCAAAGTAAAATTGAGTGTGGTAAGAAAACACCATGCTTTTTATTTTTCCTTTTGAGACAGAGTTCCTTCTGTTTCCCAGGCTGGAGTGCAGTGGCATGATCTTGGTTCACTGCAACTTCTGCCTCCTGGGTTCAAGTGATTCTCCTGCCTCAGCCTCCCAAGTAGCTGGGATTACAGGTGCATGCCATCATGCCCAGCTAATTTTTTGTTTTTTGGTTTTTTTGAGACAGAGTCTCACTCTGTCGCCCAGGCTGGAGTGCAATGGCACGATTTTGGCTCACCACAAACTTCGACTCCTGAGTTCAAGCAATTCTCGTGTCTCAGCCTCCCGAGTAGCTGGGACTATAGGCACCCATCATGCCTGGCTAATTATTTATATTTTTAGTAGAGACAGGGTGTCACCATGTTGGCCAGGCTGATCTCGAACTCCTGACCTCAGCTGATCTGCCTGTCTCAGCCTCCCAAAGAGCCGGGATTATAGGCATGAGCCACTGGGCCTGGCTTGTTTCAAAGCCATTTCCCTTTCCCTTACCCATGCGGAAGACCAAAGCATGCAGAAGCATACAGAAGACTGAAGCTGCTTTCCAGACTTACAGAATAGATCATGTCTAAGCTTAACTGTTCTCATGAGCAGAGAACCCCAATAGCTCTGCCATCAATGATTTTATTCCCAGAGCTGTTAGGAAAGGACAGAATGTGTACACAGCTCCAGTTCTCTGTCTACCAAATAGCTGTTGTTGCTCACTGAGACAGAGCCCTGGCCCAAGAGTACACATTAATACATGTGGACAAGACCCTGGGGCCCCTGAAGGGGGCTGTATGTCCTGGGCACTGCCATGTGTGCCTGCACTGCTCCCTGCTTCTGCCTCTGTTCTGTCCTTTATCCTCCACTGTAACTTGCCGGGCTGCTAATGTGATCCCCACTTTAAAAATGAGCAAACAGGCTCATCTTGGTGTACAGTCGCTCACTAGGTATACATCTAGGTCCGCTTAGCCCAGTGTCCTCTCTGTTCCTGCTGGCTAGAGGGAACTATGTGTTACTTTGGGAGAACTATTTCAAAATCTTTTTTTTTTTTTTTGGAGACAGAGTCTTGCTCTGTCACCCCGGCTGGAGTGCAGTGGTGCGATCTCAGCTCACTGCAACCTCTACCTCCCGGGTTCAGGCAATTCTCCAGCCTCAGCCTCCCAAGTAGCTGGGATTATAGGTGTCCACCACCACACCTGGCTAATTTTTATATTTTTAGTAGAGACAGTATTTCACCATGTTGGCCAGGCTGATCTCGAACTCCTGACCTTGTGGTTCACCCGCCTCAGCCTCCCAAAGTTCTGGGATTACAGGCGTGAGCCACCACAGCCGGCTCAAAATCTTGAACACTTTGGATAGCATTGTGATATGCCCTAGTTTAAATCCTTTGACCCTAAAGACGATAAATAGCCAAAACTCTCATGAGAAGACTCTTCAACTTGTATTAAGGGGATAGAAATTAAAACCACAGTGAGATGCCATGACACATCCACTAAAATGGTTAACATTTAAAAGACTGACAATACCAAGTATTGCTGAGGATGTGAAGGAGCAACCAGAGCTCTCCAGCAACATTGCTGAAGGAAATGTAAAAATTACTCAACCACTTTGGAGAACTCTTTTGCAGTTCCTGTGAATGTGCAGTGTATAAACACACACATATATAGGTAAACTGAAAAATATATATCCACAAGAACATCTATACATTAATATTCATAGAATCATTTGTAAAGCAAAAAACAACAAACAATTCAAATATCCATCAACAGGTGAATGGTAAACAAACTGTGGTACATTCATGTAATAGAATACTACTCAGCAATAAAAAAGAAACAAATTATTGACACATGCAAGAATATAGACTACTCTCAACAATATGTGCAGTGAAAGAGGCCAGATGCAAAAGAGTATTTAGCATGTGATTCATTTATATGAAACTTTGGAAAAAGCAAGGCTACTTTATTTATTTATTTATTTATTTATTTATTTATTTATTTATTGAGACAGAGTCTCACACTGTCTTCCAGGCTGTAGTGCAGTGGCGCTATCTTGGCTCACTGCAATCTCCGCCTCCTGGGTTCAAGTAATTCTCCTGCCTCAGCCTCTCGAGTAGCTGAGACTACAGGCACCCCCACACCCGGCTAATTTTTTTTTATTTTTGGTAGAGAAGGGGTTTCACCATATTGGCCAGGCTGATCTAGAACTCCTAACCTCAGACGATCCACCCACCTCAGACTCCCGAAGTGCTGGGATTACAGGCGTGAGCCACCATGTCCAGCCGGTAAAGATAATTTGTAATGGCAAGGCTCAGATTAGGGGTGATGGAAGAGGTCATATGCCTGAAAAGAGGCACAGGAAACTTTCTGTGTAAAGTAAATATTCTATATCTTGATTGTGGCTGTGGTTATATGAGTGTAAGCATTTGTCAAAACTCAACAAACTGTATACTAAAATGAGTACATCTTATTATATGTAAATTATGCCTCAAAAAATTGACTATAAACATTCTCTGTGGCCTCACGGATTATCCAGGAAACCTTTTCTGATCAATAATACTGTCCTCAGCTGCATGGCTATCTCCTCCCCTCCCCACCTGCTATCCTGATTAGCGTACCCTGGAGCCCTTCGTTACAGTCTAACTCATGCTGCTCAAAGCCAGGCACAGGGAACAAAAAAGGATCTGGAGATAGGGAGGAATTGAATTAATGGTATTTGAAAAAGTGACAGAGACATCTGCCAGGAAGTAGGGTTATGTCTTCCTGTGACCCCCAGTTTCCCTATCTGTAATAGGAATGGGGTGGTGCAATCCCAGTATCTGTCTCTCCCTCTTATCTCTTCCCATCTCTTTCACCCTGCGTCTCATCTGTGCCGTCTCTGTTTTAAGCGCATGTGCTCTCTGTCTCTAAGTGTGCTCCTCTTTCCTACTCCGACCCTGTCTCTCCGTCTCTGTCTTTAATCTACCTCTTGTTATTGCCTCCTTCCTCTTTTTCTGGTCTCTGCTCCGGCTCTCAATAAGAACTCCAGCTGTGCACAAGAACCCCACAGAAGCAAAACATGCCAATTCTCTTGTCACATTTCTGACAGGTTGGACCTGTTAGAAAGTCATAAGCTGGTCTGTCAGCAGTATGGGATTGGAAAAAGGGGAAATGAAAAGGAAGGTGGAAAGGGAAGGGGAGAGTTGTGGAAAGGCATCATTCATAAGATACGCAGGCTTGGCACACTGGAGGCAGGGGATTAGGCCTGCTGGTTTCTGGCAGAAGCTCTGAGTTCCCAAGAAAAGCTGTGGCAGTAGGCCCTCTCCTCCACGGTCCCACCTGTGTGCCCAGCCCAGAACCCATGTCACAGGACATAGCCTGTAGCTGACTAAGAGCACATGGTTGACTCTCAGGCCACCCTGGACTAGAATGCCTCCTCAACTACTTAGCAGCTGATGACCCTAAACAAGTTACATCTCTTCTCTGTGCCTCAGTTTCCTCATCTCTAAAATAGAGGTAAAAATAACACACGAGGCAGGGCATGGTGGCTCATGTCTGTAATCCCAGCTCTTTGCGAGGCCGAGACAGGTCAATCATCTGAGGTGGGTGTTTGAGACGAGCCTGACCAACATGGTGAAACCCCATCTCTATTAAAAATAAAAACATAATCTGGGCATGGTGGTATGCACCTGTAATCCCAGCTACTCAGGAGGCTGAGGCAGGAGACTCTCTTGAACCCAAGAGGTAGAGGTTGCAATAAGGAGAATCCCTTGAATATCATCTCCCAGGTTCAAGCAGTTCTGCTGCCTCAGCCTTCCGAGTAGCTGAGATTACAGGCACTTGCCACCACACCAGGCTGATTTTTCTATTTTTAGTAGACAGGGTTTCACTATGTTGGCCAGGTTGGTCTTGAACCTCTAACCTCAAATGATCCACCTGCCTTGGCCTCCCAAAGTGTTGGGACTGCTGGAATGAGCCACAGTGCCTAGCCTCATTCATTCATTTTATTCCACATTTACTAAGTATCTTTTTTTTTTTTTTTTGAGACAGAGTCTTGCTCTGTCACCCCGGCTGGAGTGCAGTGGCATGACCTCGACTCACAGCAACCTTCATCTCCCAGGTTTAAGTGATTCTCCTGCCTCAGCCTCCCAAGTAGCTGGGATTACAGGCATGCACCACCACGCCTGGCTAATTCTTGTATTTTCCGTAGAAACACAGTTTCACCAGGATTACCAGGCTGGGCTCAAGCTCCTGACCCCAGAAGGCCTGCCTGCCTTGGCCTCCCAAAGTGCCGGGTTTACGGGTGTGAGCCACTACGCCCAGCCGTAAGTATCTAATTTGTGCCAAACAATATCCAAGGTGCCTGGATGACAGAGATGAGTAAGACACAACACCCTTTTTTATGGATCACATGCTCTGCACCAGATTAGAAAATCTAGGTTCTTTCCCAACTCTGTAACTAAAAGCTGTGGGATGGCAGTCATTCATCCTCTCTGGAACTCAGTTTCCCAGTCTGTACAGTGGGCACAGCCCTTGCTTCTTTATTTTAAACAAACACTTTTTGAGCAGTAGTGCTGGACCCTGTGCTGGCTGCTGCAGATTTGAGCAACCCCAAGAATCCATTTATGCTGCTTCAGGAAACTGAGATGTGTGCCTATTACAGGTTTAGGAAATTTGAAAAGAACAGAATGAAATTATGTACATAAGCTCAGGCCTTTGGTGGCACACAGGTGGGCATCTTGCTTCTCCCAGGTTATTCTCACATTGTCTTGTGTTCCCATGCCTTTGGGGAATTGGGCCCTGCTGAACTGGGTGGCAGGAGGAGGTGGAAGGGTGAACACCAAGTGAACCTCCTCAAGGCAGAGAGAGCCAAGGAGTTTGATTGTCCTGTTTCTGTGAAAAATACAAAAATTAGCTGGGTGTGGTGGTGCACATCTGTAGTCTCAGCTAGAGGAGAATCGCTTGAACCTGGGAGGCGGAGGCCACAGTGAGCGGAGATCATGCCACTGCACTCCAACCTGGCAACAGAGCAAGACTCCGTCTCAAGAAAAAAAAACTATGCCCACAACATGGTGCCAACCACACTTAGGTGTCTGTATAGCTCACCAAGACCCTCAAAAACTGGGACCACGTCTATGGTTTGTCTATGAGCCAGCATATCATGGAGGCAGAGTAGGAGCAAATACATGTATGTTTTAAAAACGAAAGGAACAAGGCCAGGCACTGTGGCTCATGCCTGTAATCCCAGCACTTTAGGAGGCCGAGGCGGGCAGATCACCTAAGGTCAGAAGTTCAAGACCAGCCTGACCAACATGGAGAAACCCCATCTCTACTAAAAATACAAAAATCAGCCAGGCATAGTGGCACATGCCTGTAATTCCAGCTACTCGGGAGGCTGAGGCAGGAGAATCGCTTGAACCCGGGAGGTGGAGGTTATGGTGAGCTGAGATCGCACCACTGCACTCCAGACTGGTCAACAAGAGTGAAATTTCGTCTCAAAAAAGAAAATAATAATAATAATAAGAGGAACAGAGACAGAATTGGAGAAAGAAATTGAGGAAAGGGAAATCACCCCACAGGAACCTGGGTCATGAACTTGAAGGGAGTGGAGCTGGCTAGCCCTCCTGGTCCTAGAAACCAGCCACAGGGAAATGTGAAAGTACATCCTGTATGTCCTTCTGAGGAGAGATAAATATTTCCATGATTGCATGAGCTGAGTCCCAGCCCCTTCCTGGGACAGCCCAGGAAATACAGTCCTTAACGGGTATTTGGGGATGGATAGACTCTCCCTATCTCCACAGAAGGTCTCTGTGCTGGATAGGGAAGTAGGGCGAGCAGAGGTCTTGGAGAATCACAGCACAGGCCTCTCCATGGTGATTTTAGGGATTTGGAGCAAGTCACTCATCAAGAGTGACTCAGCTATGAAACATGAACCTGGTTCCCCTCCAACCAGCATCTAACACCCAGTGTCACTTTATCAAGGTGGGAACATGGGTTTTAGGGAACTGAAGCACATGCTTACTTCAACCCGCTGCCCCCAAGGGATAAGGAGGAGAAAAACTGGAAGAACATGGGCTCTGAAGCCACACAGACCAGAGTTCAAATCCTGACCTCACCACTTACTTCACCTGTGTGGCCTTGGGTCTCCATTTCCTCACAGGGATAATCCCAGTCTGATGTTCAGATTAAGAGGATGGGACACACGCCTATAATTCTAGCACCTTGGGAGTCCAAGGTGGGCAGATCACTTGAGCCCAGAAGTTCAAGACCAACCCGGGCAACAATGCGAAACACAGTCTCTACTAAAAAAAAACAAAACAACAACAACAAAAAAACATGAGATCTGGAACCAGACTGCCAGGATTTGAATCCTTGCATTGGCTGTGTGAACTTGGGGCATGTTACTTAACCTCTCTGTTCCTATTTTCTAGTCTACTAAATGGGAGGTTAGAATAGTATCGGTTTCATACAGTTGTGAGAAATAAATGAGTTAACAAATGTAACAGACTTAGAACATAGCAGGTGTGTTCAGTAAAGGTTAAGTATTGTTATTACTGCACCGAGTTGTTGTGATGATTAGGTGAAGGAATATGTGTAATAATGAATGCTTCCCTTTAGACCCTAATGATCCCCAATGCCCCAAGCAAATAGCATTGGTTCCATAGCAGGCAGTTTCCGGTCTTTAAAAAGATCTCTAAGAATAGTTTCATTTTCCTTCCCTCAATCTTATTCTTATTCTACCATCTTCAACCAGGAGTCTGTCACTTGTTGCAGGTCTTTTCTTCTGATTTGTCACACTTCTTGGTAATTCTGAGTACTTCTGCGTGTGAAGCTGCATGTTTGCTTCACTTACTGGGAAGGGCTATTGTGACATCTAAATGAGATACTGAGTAGGGTTTGATCAGTGTTAGATGAATATGATTCTGCACAGACATGTCCAAGCATACATACATGCACACTTACAGTAGGATCTAACAGCACCTTCCCTTTCTTCATCATGCTCCCGAGTCTAGCAGGAGGCCCCTGACATAGCAGGAGCATTCAGCAGATCTTTTCCATGTAGCTCTTCCTGGGACAAGGGGATCACACACAGTCGCTGTGCTCGAGGAGCTCCCAAGCTGGTTGTAGTGTAAGTATAAATTCTTATACTATGGAATTTTGTTTTTCCCTGCAGCCTTGATCTCCTGGAAACAAGTGCTTCAGTCTCCCAAATAGATGGCACCATACTCAGCTAATTATTTTATTTATTTATCTTTTGTGGAGACAGAGCCTCCCTATGTTGCCCAGGATGGTCTCTAAGCAAGAAGCTTAGAGGTTTGAGTGAGGAGATTTTTGGTGAAGCGGGGTAAGGGTGGGTTGCTGACTGGCCAGGACTCGGACCAACAGATTTGTTTCCCAGAAGTTAGGTAATATAAGTTCCACCATTTTCCTATTCCATTTGGAGTAACATCCATGTTATCTTGTAAACAGTATGCTGTGGGACTGGAGGAAAGAAATTCAGAGATATGTCACTTTAGAGGCAAGTATGTCCAAGTTGTTTTTTTGTTTGTTTGTTTTTGAGATAGAGTCTCACTCTGTCACTCAGGCGGGAGTGCAGTGGCTTGATGTCAGCTCACTGCAACCTCCACCTCCCTAGTTCAAGCAATTCCCCTGCCTCAGCCTACCAAGCAGCTAGGATTACAGGTGCACACCACCATGCCTGGCTAATATTTTTTGTATTTTTAGTACACCCAGCTAATTTTTTTTTTGTACTTTTAGTAGAGACGAGATTTCATCACGTTGGCCAGACTGGTCTCGAACTCCTTACCTTAGGCACTCTGCCTGCCTCGGCCTCCCAAATTGTTGGGATTACAGCTGTGCACCACGGCACTCAGCCTAAAATTTTAAAATCCAATTTTCTCAGTACTAATGCTTTCTCTAAAGATGCCTAAAAGCTATCATAGCAAATACTTTCCCAAATAACTTGTGCTGGCCATTTTTGCATTGCTCTAAAGAAACGTCTGAGACTCGGTAATTTATAAAGAAAAGAGGTTTGGGCTGAGAGGGAGGTGGGTAGGTGTCATATACTTCGTAAGCTTTTAAACGACTAGATCACACCTGAACTCACTCACATCTTGAAGATAACAGAAAACCATGAGGGACCCTCCCCTATGACCCAGCATTAGGGATTACAATTCAACATGAGATTTGGGTGGGAGCAAACTTCCAAACAATATCAACCTTCTTGTAGTGAAACACTATGAGAGCTTCTAGAGTAGGCTTCAGTAATGGTTCCTCTTCTCTTGGCACAAATTTAGTAAAAAGAGACATTGTTTTGTTGCATTAATCTGCAGTCTAAATTCAAGCTCCAAAACTGCTTAGACATTTTATCTTTAATTAGATGCGGATTTGGCCAGGTATGGTGGCTCATGCCTGTAATCCTAGCACTTTGGGAGGCCGAGGTGGGTGGATCACCTGAGGTCAGGAGATCGAGACCAGCCTGGCCAACATGGCGAAACCCATCTCTACTAAAAATACAAAAATTACCAGCTACTCGGGAGGCTGAGGCAGGAGAATCACTTGAACCTGGGATGTGGTTGTGGTGAGCCGCGATTGTGCCACTGCACTTCAGCCTGTGTGACAGAATGAGATTCTGTCTCAAAAAAAAAAATTAGATGTGGCTTTAAATTGGATGTGATAATAAGTCATCAAATTAGACTTTGCCCAAAAAGCTGAGGTTCCATTTTTACTATTAAGATAGCTTCTTATTTGGTATAAATATTACAAGGCTCCCAGTGATAAAGGTACATGATGAGGCTGTCAGTTAATTCACTATTTTTTCAATAGTGTGCAATATAAATTGTATTTACACTCACTTGTTGAGAGAAACTGAGGGCTAAAGAGAACACACTTGAAGTGGTATTGACAATTCCATTACTTATATTTATTCCAATTAAACATGTAAGTGAATTTTTATGCTATTTAGTAAAATAACTAAAGCCCCAAACAATGTGCATGGAAACACAGGGCAAGACATGACCATTGCCATTTACATGTCTTAATTTTAACTTGAAAGAGCAATGATGTAGGGAAAGATGTACTAACTGGTCCATGGTTCCAGTGGTGAACAGTAGGGAGCCACCATGTTACCACACGTGGGCTTGCTACTATATGGTTTTTTCAAGTTGTCTCGGAAAGCCACAGTTGGATTGGAAATGGATCCAAAGTCTATTTATTTCCAGCTTACATATCAACTTTGATATGAAACAATGACATCTCAATTTAACTTCAACAGAAAAGCTTTATCTTTCAAGTCTATGAGGACTTTTTCATTTATATTCAAAAATAACAATTTAAGACCTAACTTTTAAAAAGGTTGGGAGGGTGTGTCAAGAAAGAACTGATACACTCAACAACTTGGATATACCTTAGGACATCATACCAAGTGAAAACAGCTGATTTCAAAGGCACACACTGTGTGATTCCATGTATATATAAGATTCTCAAAATGCCAAAATTCTAGTAGTGGAGGAGAGATCACTGGCTATTGGGGGTTAGGGTTGGAGAGATGGTGTGTTTTAAAAGGGTAGCACTAGGGAGTTTGTCCTGATGGAATAGTTCTGTATACTGACTATTGTAGTAGTTATGTGATTCTATAAAAGATAAAATTTCAGGCAGGTGAGGTGGCTGAAGCCTGTAATCCCAGCACTTTGGGAGGCCACGGTGGGCAGATCATAAGGTCAGGAGTTTGAGACCAGCCTGGTCAACATGGTGAAACTTCATCTCTACTAAAAATATAAAAATTAGCCAGGCGTGGCAGCACACGGCTGTAATCCCAGCTACTCGGGAGGCTGAGGCAGGAGAATCACTGGAATCCGGGAGGCAGAGGTTGCAGTGAGCCAAGATCCCGCCACTTCATTCCAGCCTGGGCGACAGAGGGAGATTCCATCTCAAAAAAAAGAAAAGATAAAATTTCATGGCCAGGAGCGGTGGCTCACACCTGCAATCCCAGCACTTTGGGAGGCTGAGGCAGGTGGATTACTTGAGGTCAGGAGTCGATCCTGTGTCCAAGAAAAGAAAAGATAAAATTTCATACAGCTATACACCAAAAAGTAAATCAATGAGTGCATGTAAACACTTTTGAAACCTGAGGTCTGTGGTTCAGTTATTAGCATTATATCCAATGTCAATTGCTTGGTTTTGCTCACTTACTATGCTTGTGTAAGCTATTATCACTCTAGGACACTGGAAGAGGGTTATGTGGGAACTCTCTGTATTATTTTTGTAATTTGGGGGCAGTCTAAGAGCTTTTTTAAAAAAGCAGGGAATAAACTGTAACAGAAAACAAAGGAAAACAGTCAATCTTGACATTTTTATTGTTATATTAAAAAATATTAAGACATTTGAAAAACTCAGAAAGTTTATAAAACACACTCATACTCAGTAATTTTCTTATTCTTTGATAGCCAGTGCTACATGTTGAAGACATTACACTAAAACCAACCCACCACACTGCAAAAGTTGTATCTCCAGAGTTTAATAAACATGCATCCTAATTAAGAGAAAATATACTCTTGTATAAAAGAATGTAAGTTATTTTTATTAAATTATTTTTAAAAATAACTTTTCCCTTAAACTCAGGAAGGGTTGATTTTGCTAATTTAACAAAAAGCATAACTTATGTTCTCTTAGTGATATGGGATAAATGCAGAGATACAACATGCTAGAATTTCTTAAAATGTACAGTATAGTCAGGCGTGGTGGTTCACTTCTGTAATCCCAGCACTTTGGGAGGCCAAGGCAGGCAGATCACCTGAGATCGAGAGTTCAAGACCAGCCTGACCAATATGAAGAAACCTCATTTCAGCTAAAAACACAAAATTAGCCAGCTACGGTGGCACATTCCTGCAATCCCAGCTACTCAGGAGGCTGAGGCAGGAGAATCACTTGAACCCAGGAGGCAGATGTTGCTGTGAGCCGAGATTGCACCATTGAACTCCAGCCTGGGCAACAAGAGCAAAACTCCATCTCAAAAAAAAAAAAAAGTCCAGTATAAAAGAGCAACTGAGATTCAGAGCTGGATATTATCTGTATACTGAAATTTTTTGGAATAACTGATCTCAGGGCTCATTTTTCTTAACTATTTCGTTGATGTTGAACAGCTCTATTTGGAGAATGAGAACTTAGTCCTATCACTAGCCAGCCATCTCCTAGAAAAAGTCACTCTTTGCAACTGGCTGCTTTTACCAAGAAACAGACTGACTCCAGAATGATTAGGAAATCCCAAACTACCACAGGGCTCTCTGGCTTCCCTAAGTATCTTCAGGAGACACTCTGTTCCTGTATTAAATGGGCAGGGAATTAAAAGACTAAAATAATTTTGGTAACTGTCTGAGATGTTTTATATCTAAGAAGGTGCCTAGTGAATGCATGCTACTCATCTGCTTTAGAGTTTCAGAAGGTTGCAAACTTTCAGGAAAAATTGCAACGTCCCCTTCATTTTCTTTCTCAGGATGTTGAGTGAACTCTGCTTTCCCGGTTCAAAGGTTCACTGCAGGACTTGGTTTAAGGTTCTTTAATAAGAAAGTTGGCTTTTCAGTCAGCTGCTGTTTGGCTTTTGGCTGCAAATCTTCATTTGTAATATTTCTCAATACTGGCATATCTGTGTTGGTGCCCACAGATTCACAGTTAGAACAATTAATTATTTCATGGTCATTCTTAAAAGGCTTTTTCTGACCACCAAGCTGTTCAGGTGTGGAAGTAAGGTTCTGATCCAATAAATGTTTACTCTTGCTATCTGCATTGTCGGGAGGCTCCTCTTCATCTTCACTATTGTCACTGCTTTGTAGTAGTCCATATCTCCTCACATAATTTTTGGTTGCAAATGACATGTTGTTTGGTGAAATTAAACTAAGCCCCACTGTGCTTCTGTCTGTATTAATGTGGAGAAGGCTGAATGGGTCACAATTATTTTGGTTTGATCAAGTGACAGACAGTTGTGAGAGCTGATTTTTATTTAAATATTTCAGAGCTATAGCATTTGCCTCCATGCTCAAATCCACACCATTGGGGCTTAAGCCACTCATGCCAACATTAACAAATAACATGCAGTTTAATCCAGAGATCACTGCTTCTGGGCTGATGCATGCCAACACACTGAAAAACACAAAGTAGTAAAATTATCATATTCTGAAAAATAAATAGTTCTCAATGTGTTCCATTCTATAAAAGCAACAAAACATCTTTAGCTTTAAGTTCATGGTCCTTTTATGTAAGTATTCAGACATCAAGTCTTGATGATCCAGACACACAAAGGATACAGTGGTCCAAGCACTGTACCCAGCAATGTGCTGCAATCCTAGTACACGGGGTCACTGAGGTAGGAGGATTGCTTGAAGCCAGGAGTTGATGAGCCTAGGCAACATAGCAAGATCTTGTCTCCACAAAAAATTTAAAAATTTGCCAGGCATGGTGGTACACGTTTGTAGTCCCAGCTACTTGAGAGGCTGAGGCAGAAGGATCACTTGAGCCTAAGAGTTCAAAGTTACAGTGAGCCATGATCGTGCCACTGCACTGCAGCTTGGGGGAGATAAAAATAATAGCCTAGGCCGGATGCAGTGGCTCACGCCTGTAATCCCACCACTTTGGGAGGCCGAGGCAGGCGGATCACAAGGTCAAGAGATCAAGACAATCCTGGCCAACATGGTGAAACCCTGTCTCTACTAAAAATACAAAAAAAATTAGCTGGGTGTGGTGGCATGCACCTGTCATTCCAGCTACATGGGAGGCTGAGGCAGGAGAATTGCTTGAACCCAGGAGGTAGAGGTTGCAGTGAGCCAAGATCACGCCACTGCACTCCAGCCTGGCGCCTGGCAACAGAGCAAGACTCTGTCTCAAAAATAATAATAATAATAATAATAGCCTAGAAGGTAAACCATGACTTACAGGTTGAAAATGGAGTACAAATTAATTTTCCTAAATCTGTATATCAGTCATGGTTTTAAGACCAAATACAAGGCCCCAAATGTAAAAGTCATTCAACAGAGCTATGAGTCATTTAATTTACAACTAGTAACCCAAATAGTACAAGAGATCAAATAATGGTTAATGTAAAGTACAACATAAAAACAAAATAAAACACAAAACATTTGATTATATAACAGTACAAGCTTTGGTAAGTAACTCAGAATATTAAATTGTTCATAGTTGAAGAGATTCCATTTGTAATGAATAAAAAACATCAGCCGGTCTCTAGATATATACACACACACACACACTAACACTTTTTATTAGATATAATCCTTAACTCACTTTGATTAGTGTTGTCAACTGACTGACCTTTTCCTTAATATCACATATACAATAAATAGCTGCTAATTTTTTTGAAACAGGGTCTTGCTCTGTTCCCCAGTCTGGAGTGCAGTGGCAACTGCACATCATTAGCTAATGTCGGCACAATTACGGACCCAGGCCAGTCTCAAATTCCTGAGGTCAAGCAAGCCTCCTTCCTCGAACTCTCAAAGTATTGGGATTACAGGTGTGAGTCACTGCACCCAGCCCACTAATTATTGAATTCCTATATATGCCAGGTACTCTGCTAAATGCTTTACATGCAGTATTCGTATAGATTCCTCACAGTAACTTTTCTCAGGGAGGTATTCCCTATCAAATATTTCTATCTTATTCTCCATTTCAACACTTTACATTCCCTTTCCCCTACTTTTTTGTTTTCTTTTTAGCACTTATCACTATCTATACATTGAATATATACATCTATATATTAAATCAATGCTCAATTCTTATTGTCTAGCACTCTCATGAAAGCCAATGCAGGCTAAGTTTTGCCTATTCCGACCCCTGCAGTATCTTCAATGCTTAGAACACATAGTAGGCACTCAGCAAGTATTTGTTGAATGTATAAAACTAAGTAGGTACTATTGTTATATTTATTCTCAGTTGAGAAAACTAAGGAATAGAGATTCGAGCTAATTTCCCCAAAGTTGAACAGCTAGTACACAGCAAGCTGAGATAATCCATGCCTGTCTTACTCTCTGGGGCTCTATACCCACTGTTTTACTGTACTATATTCAGTAACTTGGAGTTTTCTATCAGAGTCCTTTGTGCACTATTTGTTGTGGTGAACATTATATTCTAGTCAAAGAACATGCTATGGCTTTCTACATCATGCCCTGAAGTAATTTAGCTGTTTTAAACGTGCTAGCCACTGATTGCATTCACAGACCCACAAAAATAAAATTACCATTATATATTTTCATTCTTATAAGCAAGTGAAATTTGGAAGAAACCATTTCCAATCGTTAATATTCCCTGAAACCAGTGATGTCATCACCAAACAATGGATCAGTGTGCTCAGTAATGCTGGTCTTTGTAACCTTGAAATTCTCCCTTAACCTTCTTGGCACTTAATACTTTGAAGAATATTTTAATAAGATGAAAGAGATACTATTAATTTATCCAGACATTATTCTTTCATTAATAGTGACAATATTTTTTGAAGTATTTTTCTACTTTGCCTATTTCTTCAGTCTGTAGATAATATTAATGTAAATAATTTGATAAGAATAAATAAAAACTTCTAATTAAAAATGTTAAATATTTAAAGAAAACAGGTCTAATTTATGTTGCTTTTTTTTTAAGACAAGATTTCACTCTGCCACTAAGGCTGGAGTGCAGTGGCGCAATCATGGCTCACTATGGCATCGACCTCCCAGACTCAAGTGACTTGCCTACCTCAGCCTCCAAAGTAGCTGGGACTGCAGGTGTATGCCACCATGCCCATCTAACCAAAGCTTTTTTTGCAAAGATGGGGTCTCACTGTGTTGTTCAGGCTAGTCTTGAACTCCTGGGCTCCAGTGATCCTCTCAACTCAAACTCCCAAAGTGCTGGGATTTCAAGTGTGAGCCACCATGCCCAACCCCTAATTTTAACTAGATGTTCTTTTACAGAATGGTTAAAAGATCCATGAATTAGTATCACTTTAGAAGGCTATTCAAGTTTCAATGCCTAACACAAGCTGGCCAATTTCAACTTGGAGGGCAGGGCAGGGGCAATGAGACATAGTTACTTTAATAGCAAAATAAATCAAGACAGGCACAGTGGTATGCACACCTGCAGTCCTAGCTTCTCAGGAGCCTGAGGCAGGAGGATTGCTTGAGCCCAGGAGTTCAAGGGGCCAGCCCAGGCAAAATAGAGACCATGTCGCTTAAAAAAAAAAAAAAAAAGAGAGAAAAATTGATAGTACTCAGAACCAAAGCATATAAACACTAGGGTAATTAAGATAAAAAGCAAAAAGGAAGTCACTCCACTAATCAAATCCTAAATGCCTGAGCACAAATGATACCTATATTAAAATCTCATTAGATGTGCAGTCACAAAGGAATGATGAAAGTCCATGAATAAATTTGAGTAAGAGAGCCAGCCATATGCCAACAATTTAAACAAAGCTCTAAAATTATTCCAACTCAGATGAAAATCAAGACCCCTATCTCTACAAATAAAAATAAGCTGGGTGTGGTGCTGCACACCTGTAGTCCCAGCTACCTACCTAGGAAGCCGAGGTGGGAGGATCACTTGAGCCCAGGAGATTGAGGCTCCAATGACTGTCACTGTATTCCAGCCTGGGCAACACAGTCAGATCCTGTCTCTCAAAAAAAAAAAAAAATCAACTTTGATTCATTATGCTGTTTGAATCAGATTAGTTATCTACTACTTATCCTACACAGTTTTTCAAATACTAAGCAGATAGCCAGGAAGCAGGGTAAAGAAGCAACTAGAGAGACTGCTTGAGACAGGTTTCGAATTTAAAAGGTCACTCCAGTTGGGAACCTATGTGTAGAAGTTGCTTCCAGACCTCAAACCCACGATCTACATTTCCTGTACAATTTCTAGGTATGTCTGGCCCCCTCTTTCCCTGCCTTCCTGCCTCTAGATTCTCTTAATCTCTGCGGCATTCTATTAACAGGAAAGTAGAAAGCAAGTCTTCCTTCCCTGCCTTAGCCACTCTTCTGGTGGGAGGATGTGCTCCTGGAGTCCAGAATTGGAACATGAAATGAGTTTTCACACAAATACAATGATGAAAGATGGCTCGTTTACAGAGCTAGAGGAGCAATATGGATTATAAGGATTAGTTTCCTAGAATATTTAACCTATAATTAATTTGTAACACTGTTTCTACAGAAAAATCTGTCTTAAATTCTAAACAACTGCCTCATAAACTTTTAGTGTATCAGTTATGTTATACCTACACATGTTAAAAAGATAACAGTATGGCTGGTCCAAGTGTTTACAACTAATTGATCACAACCAGTTACAGGTGTCTCTGTTCCTTCTCCATTCCCACTGCTTCACTTGACTAGCCTTTAAAAAATAAAAAATAAGAATAAAATAAAATAAAAAGATAACAATATAAGGTCATAAATGCTGATAGTCAATACTACAGTGACACTAAAAAGGAACCTTCATTGTGAGCTTCAGTGATCACCTGAGTAGAAGGAATGTCATTCATTCAGCCAAATGACTCACTGAAGGCCCACTAAGTTAGTGGTAGAGGCAATGAGGATTTAGAACTATTTAAAATCTTGCTGAAAATGCTGTCACAAATACATGCTACAATTTACTGAGAACAAGGTATTTTAAAAGGATAAAACATCAACACTCTCTGGGAGGTCTAGGAAACTTTGACCAAAGAAGTGACATTTGAGTTCCACCTTGAAGGATAAGAAGGATTCTGGCAAGCAGAAAGGTAAAAAAGAACATCTCAAACCAGGCACAAAACCGGGCACAGTGGCTCACGCCTGTAATCCTAGCACTTTGGAAAGGCAGGTGGATCACCTGAGGTTGGGAGTTTGAGATCAGCCTGACCAACATGGAGAAATCCCATCTCTAGTAAAAATACAAAATTAGTCGGGCACAGTGGCACATGCCTGTAATCCCAGCTACTCAGGAGGCTAAGGCAGGAGAATCACTTTAACCTGGGAGGCAAAGGTTGCAGTGAGCCAAGATCACGCTATTGTACTCCAGCCTGGGTGACAAGAGTGAAACTCCATCTCAAAAAAAAAAAAAAAAAAAAAAAAAAAAAAAAAAAAAAAAAAAAAAAAAAAAAAAAAAAAAAAAAAAAGAGCGTCTTAGATAAAAGTAACATCAAGGAATCCTGCAAATGTCAATGGTAAATAGGCTAGAACTTGGTAGGGAGTGGTAGGACATTATACTAAAAAACTAAGTTTAAGTCAAACTGAAATAACGCGAATTAATCTGGAATAGGACATTCCAGACGTAAGCGTAAGATAACTGGCA
Source organism: Plecturocebus donacophilus (assembly GCA_004027715.1). Classification (NCBI taxonomy): domain Eukaryota; kingdom Metazoa; phylum Chordata; class Mammalia; order Primates; family Pitheciidae; genus Plecturocebus; species Plecturocebus donacophilus. The sequence continues at coordinate 20,285 of PVKP010039143.1, forward strand.
AACAAAATTTGACTATTATACGAGAAACTATTGCAGTACAGTTTCATATTTAATCAAATGACACAGAGATGATGGCACCTGTC
>PVKP010039144.1:0-20365 GCA_004027715.1 Plecturocebus donacophilus
TTTTTTTTTTTTTTTTTTTTTTTTTGAGACGGAGTCTCACTCTGTCACCCAGACTGGAGTGCAGTGGCACAATCTTGGCTCACTGCAACCTCAGCCAGATGACAGAGTGAGATCCCACCTCAATAAATAAGTAAGTAACAATAAAATAATTTTATGGTAGGATGTGAGATGAATTACAATAAAGAGAAAAATGGCCTGGTGAGATTTAATTGAACTCAAGAAGAATGAGAGACTACACAGAAGTCATCAGTAGGGACACAGATTCACAGATTACTGGGCAGGAATTCTTCCATCCTAAGAGCTGATTGCAGCCTCGACCACACAGGTCTTGAGTGATCCTCCCACCTCAGCCTCCCAGTTAGCTGGGACAAGTGTACACCACCAAACCTAATTACCATTTTTTTTTTTTGAGACAGAATCTCGCTCTGTCACCCAGGCTGAAGTGCAGTGGTGTGATCTCAACTTAGTGCAACCTCTGCCTCAAGAGTTCAAGTGATTCTTCTGCCTCAGCCTCCCAACTAGCTGAGACTACAGCTGCAAGCCACCACCCAGCTAATTTTTATATTTTTAGTAGAGACGGGGTTTCACCATATTGGTCAGGCTGGTCTCAAACTGCTGACCTTGTGATCTGCCCGCCTCGGCCTCCCAAAGTGCTAGGATTACAGGTGTGAACCACTGCACCCAGCTCCCAACTACTTTTTTAAAAAAAATGTTTTGTAGAGATGAGGTTTCACTGTGTTGCCAGGCTGATCTTGAACTCCTGGGCTCAAGTGACCCTCCTGCCTTGGCCTCCTGAAGTGCTAGGATTACAGGCATGAGCCACCGTGCTTGGCTCCTTTGAATATTTGGGATACCAGTCCTTTATTGGATATGTACTTTGTAAAGATTGTTTTCCCAGTGTGTGGCTTGTCTTTTCATTCTCTTAAATGTCTTTTGCAGAGCTTAAGTTTTAAATTTTAAAGATGTTCAATTTGTCAATTTTTCTTTATGGATTGTGCTTTTGGGGTTGTATGTAAGAAGTCAACATAAAACGTAAAGGGGATTTTTTTTTTGTTCGGTTCCAATGCAAAGAGGAATTTTTTTTTTAAAAGTATAATATTACAAATTCAAGGAGAACAGGAGAGGAGTGACTACAACAAAAGTTTGGAAGCTAGTAAACAGATAGAGGAGTTAAATGACTTAAGAAAAAGCCGACTTAAGAAAAGTGGAGAGCCACATCCCAGCCAATCTATGTTGGAGAATCCCTAAGAGGCCGGGAAGCAGTGGTACCAGTTACCTCTGGAAGTGACAGTGGTACCAGTTACCTCTGGAAGCTTTACTCTGCATAGTATAAAGAGGCTAGTTGAAACATTGTCAGCATTCCCCACACCCAGTGGCCAGTGACTGCCCCACCTTCATTCTAACAAAAGATTCAGAATTACTCTCATTCCACCAAACTGGGTTGTGGGGGCAATGATGCCCTTAGTTCAGATCATATATCAGACTATTTTCTAGAGGGACTATTTATTTCCATCTAGTTGCTTTGGCACTGTAAGCAGTATAACATCTTTTAAGCATATGCTAGAAGTTCAGCCGCAAACCCTTGACCAGAAATTTCCTTCACTCCTCCTACTGACCTACTTAGCACTAAAGATAGGAATCAGTTCATCCTTCTCGAGGCACAGAATGTTCACCTTCTGAAAGTCTTTACACATCATACAATTCCTAGGACAATCTCTCAGATATTTCTCCCTTGACACAGTCTATGTTCTGAAAATCCTGATGTCAGAGATCCTAGTTATTAATAACTAGAAGAATAGAAAATAAATCTGTTATAAAATCAAACTAAGCCTTGTTAACACAAGTAGATACTAGGACCACTGGGCTGAAAAAAGATGAGAATAGACAGTAAGTTATTTCCCACTGACAGATCACCAGTTTTTTAATGAAAAGAAAAATTCTGTGATTTTTCTTGAAAAGGGATTGTGAAATGGGAAAATTAAATTAGAAGAAACTCCAAAATAAGACTGATGAGTCTAGGATCCAAAAGAGTCCACCTTTGAAGAAACCATTAAAACTGACAAAGGGAACAAAGTAATTCGTAAAGGCTACAGCTATTTTAAAAGAAAATTCCAATGAAAACTTTGCTAATAAAAATATGAAGGCAGTCTGCCAGTAATCATTTGGTGCCACAAAGGAGAAGAGGAGACAGTTATAATGTGTAAAGTTTTGGCCTCTTGTCAAACCTCTGAGGATTTCCTGAGAAATGCAATTAAAATTTTGATCAGATGGATCAAATCAACGTTCAGGTACACAGGATTCTGTAAGTCCAGCTTACTTTATTTCTCCGGTTTAGCAAAGTCTTTGATACAACTTATGTGTTAAACTTAGTAATAATCATATAATTTTACACATTATAAAGCCAAAATTTACCTTGTACATGGAAAATAGCCAATGTGAAGATGACTGAGGCACTGTGAACCAACGCAAAGAACATGAATTTACATTTTTGAAAAGGAGTGTTTAAGAACACCTTTTGCTTCCTAAAGTTCACACTGCCCACAACATTGATTATTAAGGAAGGGGCTCATGTTCTCTCCCTGGACTTCATCATTATTTATTAAGTGTTTGCTTCCCAGAATGAAATGCTTATGATTAACAGATGTGGTCAGGAGCAGTGGCTCACGCATGTAATCCCAGCACTTTGGGAGGTTGGGACAGGCGGATCACGAGGTCAAGAGATCGAGACCATCCTAGCCAACTTGGTGAAACCCTGTCTCCATTAAAATGGCAAAAAAATTAGCTGGGCATGGTGGCATGTGCCTGTAGTCCCAGCTACTCAGGAGGCTGAGGCAGGAGGAGAATCACTTGAACCAGGAGGGGACGAAGGTTGCAGTGAGCCAAGATCTCGCCACTGCACTCCAGCCTGGTGACAGAGCAAGACTCTGTCTCAAATAAATAAACAAATAAATAAAAATAAAAATAAATAATAATTACCAGATGTATCAAGTGAGGTCTTGAAAACTCAAGGTAGAGGAAGTAAGTAAACTTCCTCTTCCCCTGTACTTCCTCTTTCTGATCATTAACACTTTTTCTCAGCTCTGTGGAACCAACTCAAAGTAGTAAAGCAGAAAAAAAGGATATTTCCCTCTAATATCAAACATATTTCTGGTTTGGAAAGTGAAGGCTTTAGTTAAGAATGAAGGATGAGCCACAAAAAGATTCCACTACACACCCACCAGAAAGGCAAATATTAAAAAGACTGATAGGATGGGAGTGGTGGCTCACGCCTGTAATCCCAGCACTTTAGGAGGCTGAGGTGGGTGGATCACAAAATCAGGAGATTGAGACCATCTTGGGTAACAAGGTGAAACCCCACCTCTATGAAAAATACAAAAAAATTAGCCAGGCATAGTGGCACATGCCTGTAGTTCCAGCTACTCAGGAGGCTGAGGCAGAAGAATCGCTTGAACTTGGGAGGCAGAGGTTGCAATGAGCCGAGATCACACCACTGAACTCCAGCTTGGTAACAGAGCGAAACTCCATCTCAAAAAAAAAAGACTGACACGATCAATGTTGGTGAGAATGTGGAGCAAATGAAAACTCTCATATATTGGTGGGAACATAAAATGGTCTAATTACTTTGGAAGAGAGAAAAAAGTCTGACAGTTTCTTTATTTTTTTAGTTTTAGTAGAGACGGGGTTTCGTCATGTTGGCCAGGCTGGTCTCAAACTCCTGACTTCAGGTGATCCACCCGCCTCAACTTCCCAAAGTGCTGGGATTACAGACAAGAGCCACTGAGCCCAGCCTGACAGTTTTTTAAAAACTAAACATGCACCTACCCTTTGATCCTGCAATTCCACTCCTATGAATTTACCCAACAGAAATGAAAATCTTTCTGAGGCCTTTAAACCAGAAAAAAAAAAAAGAAAAAGAAATGAAAATGTATGCCAACAAAAACACTTGTACAAAAATATTCAGTGATTTATTAATACTAACTCCAAACTGGAAAGTGTTCAAGTGACCATCAATAAAAAACAGATAAACAGGCTAGGCGTGGTGGGGCTTAGGCCTGCAATCCCAGCACTTTGGGGGGCCAAGGCAGGTGGATCTCCTGAGGTCAGAAGTTCTAGACCAGCCTGGTTAACGTGGCAAAACCCCGTTTCCACTAAAAATACAAAGATTAGCCAGGTGTGGTGGTATGCACCTGTAGTCTCAGCTACTCTGGAGGCTGAGGCAGGAGAATCACTTGAACACGGGAGGTGGAGGTTGCAGTGAGCTGAGATTGCGCCATTGTCCTCCAGCCTGGGTAACAAGATCAAAAGAAACTGTCTCAAAAAAATAAATAAATAAATAAAAATTAAAAAAAACAGATAAACAAATGGATATTTCTTTTAACAGAGCTGACATAAATTTAAGGACCAATAAGCTCCAAGTTATTTTATTATTATTTTTCTTTTTGAGACAGAATCTCTCTCTGTCACCTAGGCTGGAGTGCAGTGGCACAATCTCAGCTCACTGCAACCTCCACCTCCCAGGTTCAAGCAATTCTTGTGCCTCAGCCTCTTGAGTAGCTAGGGTTACAGGTGTGTGCCACCATGCCTGGCTAATTTTTTGTTATTTTTAGTAGGGACAGGGTCTCAAACTCCTGGCCTCAAGTGATCCGCCCACCTTGCTCCCCCAAAGTGCTGGGATTACAGGCATGAGCCACTGCTCCTGGCCCCGTGTTATTTTATAGATATTATTTATTCTCAAAGTAGTTCTAAAGTGTATTGTTGAGCAGACATTATTATATCCATCCTACAGACAGAGAAAACAGGGGGACAGAGAAATTAAGGAACTTATTTAATGTCACAAGAACCTTAACAATGCCTATAATAACTTGAGATTCTACAATTATTGTCTTATTTAATCCTCCTATAATCTTATTTTATACAGAGGAAATGCAAGGCTTGAGGAAAACAAAAAGCTTGACCAAAACTACGAAGCCTATCTTCCTAACTTCTATCTTCTCTCATAGCTGAGGTCCAGTTAGCCAATGGTTCTGTACATTTTTTCTGCTAAGACACATAGATCTTCACATTCCCACGAGTATAGCTGAAGTTATGCATATATTTTGCCAACTCCTTGTAATCTTACTGCTTTTCTTTATGTGTAAAAAGGCATGCAAATGCAAGTAAAAGTGGTATCATCATAAGAATAACCTTGAATTTCTTCCAATTTATATTTTACAAAAAGCAAATCATTTGCAAATTTTGTTATCTTTTTTTCTTTTCTTTGAGACAGAGTCTTGCTCTGTTGCCCAGGCTGGAGTGCAGTGGAAAATCTCAGCTCCCTGCAACCTCTGCCGTCAGGGTTCATGCGATTCTCCTATCTCAGCCTCCTGAGTAGCTGGGATTACAGGTGTGCCCCACCACACCCGGATAATTTATGTATTTTTAGTAGAGACGGGGTTTCACCACGTTGGCCAGGATGGTCTCAAATTCCTGATGTCAAATGATCTGCTGCCTTGGCCTCCCAAAGTGCTGAGATTACAAGTGTGAGCCACCGGGCCCAGCCAAATTTTCACTTAAGTAAAATTAGAAACAAGTGATTTTGCAGCATTAAGACTGAGAATCTCAGAACTAGCATGGATCTTCTAAGACCTTTCCTTATATAGTATGCTATGGTCAAGTAGACTGACTGTCTGACGGTTTACTAAAAGGGAAGATATAATAGTAGAACTCTTGTAGCCCCAAACTGCCTTCTCCATTTGGTTCTGAAGATCTATTTCACACGTGACCATCACCAAATGTCGTTTTTTTTTTTTTTTTTTTGAGACGGAGTTCTGCTCTTGCTGCCCAGGCTGGAGTCCAATGGCATGATCTTGGCTCACTGCAACCTCCACCCCCCCGGGCTTCAAGTTATTCTCATGCCTCAGCCTCCTGAGTAGCTGAGATTACAGGCGTGCTTCACCATGCCTGGCTATTTTTTTTTTTTTTGGTATTTTTAGTAGAGACGGGGTTTCACCATGTTGGTCAGGCTGATCTCAGACTCCTGACCTCAGGTGATCTGCCTGCCCTAGCCTCCCAAAGTGCTGGAATTACAGGCATGAGCCAATGCGCCTGACCTAAATGTCATTAGCATATAAATATGTCAAAGAGAATTCAGCCCCCAAGTTTTAACAAAGACCAAGGTTATTGGACTTCAGTCCTTAGTGGATGATGAAATAGCACAACTTTCAGCAACACAGCCAAGTCACATCATCTTCTTCCTTCCTTGTTTCCCCACTCCCACAACTCCAGGTTTCTATAGAAACTTTATAATGTTTTGCCTTTTTCTTCAGTACCCACCTACATCAGCAGCACTATAGGTACCTATTCTCAGAAATGATTTATGGCTGGACGTGGTGGCTCACACCTGTAATCCCAACACTTTGGGAGGCCAAAGTGAGTGGATTGCTTGAACCCAGGAGTTTGAGACCACTCTTGGCAACGTGGCAAAACCCCATCTCTACAAAAAATTAGCTGGACACAGTGGCATGCACATTCGTGCCAAGTACTTGGAAGACTGAGGCAGGAGAATTAGTTAAGCCCGGGAGGCAGAGGTTGCAGTGAGCTGAGACCATGCCATTGTACTCTACTAGCCTGGGCGAAGAAGTAAAACCCTGTCTCAAACTAAAAAAAAAAAAAAAAAAAAAAAAAAAAAAAGAAATGATTTATAACAAAATCGACTGTACTTTTCTCAGCCCGACAGCTAGTTGATAAATGTAGTTGCAATTTGTTCTTCATCACATTGTTTCTCTATTCTATTTAATTCTCTATGTTCCTAACTTAAAAAAAAAAAAAAATCCCATGATTAACAGACCAAGGACTCTATATAAATGTATCTCTCTTTTTCCTCTTTTTTTTTTTGTGGAGATAGTCTTGTTATGCTGCCCAGGCTAGTCTTAAACTCCAGGCCTCATCAATTCTCCTGTCTCAGCCTCCCAAAGTGTTGGGATGATAGGTGTGAGCCACCACCATGTCTGGCTCAAATGTATCTCATTTGTTTATTTATTTTCTTTTTATTTATCATTATTATTTTTTGTATGTGACAGAGTCTCGCTCTGTCGCCCAGGCTGGAATGCAGTGGCACCATCTTGGGTCACAGCAACCTCTGCCTTCCAGGTTCAAGTGATTCTCCTGCCTCAGCCTCCCAAGTAGCTGGGATTACAGGTGCCTGCTACCACACCTGGCTAATTTTTGTATTTTTAGTGGAGACAAGGTTTCACCATGTTAGCCAGGCTGGCCTCACACTCTTGACCTCAAGTGATCCACCCGTCTTAGCCTCCTAAAGTGCTAGGATTACAGGCCTGAGTCCCCTCACCCAGCGCAAATTAAATTCTTACTTCATGGAAAGAATGTAAAATTTATTTAAAGATCAAGCTATGTTGCACTTAGATGATTCAACATATACACAACCTTTCAGAAATGAATCTATATGTAGCACAAAGTAATCTCTACAATGTCTTGAACTTTTAAAAGAAAGCCAACAATACAAATATAACACAATATAATTTTCAAAATGTGTTTACATAATAGTCAGTTAAGACTTTTCTTATTTTATGCTGGGCATGGAGGCTCACGCCTGTAATCCCAGCACTTTGGGAGGCTGAGGCAGGTGGATCACCTGAGGTCAAGAGTTCAAGACCAGCCTGACCAACATGGAGAAACCTCGTCTCTACTAAAAATACAAAAAAAAAAAAAAAAATTAGCCAAGCATGGTGGCACATGCCTATAATTCCAGCTATTAGGGAGGCTGAGTCAGGAGAATCATTTGAACCTGGGAGGTGGAGGTTGTGGTGAGCTGAGATCGCACCATTGCACTCCAGCCTGGGCACAAGCAAGAGCAAAACTCTATCTCAAAAAAAAAAAAAAAAAAAAAAAAGATTAAGCTAAGTATTTCTATTTCCATACTATTTCTATTTCTATACTTAGTATTTCCAAATTAAACTAAGGTTCTATTTCCATACTATTTCCATTTCTATACTCAGTATTTCCATGCTAAACTAAGTATTTCTATTTCCATTTAACTCAATCAACTTTTATTAGCTACCTACCAAGTGTCAGGAATTAGACTAGCCAGTAGAGATACAAGGGGAAATGAGGCATGGATCCTATCCCTCGAGGAATGCTCAGCCTTGTAGGAGAGACAGTTTTCTCTACCCTAACATTCAGTCTACCAGTGCCACTTCACTGAATTAATGAAGACAAAGTTAATGCATTACAGAACGCATATGATTATAGAACTGGGGGGACATCAGAAATTATCCAGTCTAATTTTCTCATTTTGCAAATGAGGAAACTGAGGTCAAGGGAAGCTAACTTGCCAGAGTCACACTGCTGGTTGATTCAGCCAGAACCATAATGCAGATCTCTAAATCTATACTACCTACAGTATAAGGCATTTCCATCTAAGGAGATATTTTTAAATTACTCTTTAGCAATACTTTGTTTCAATAACAAAGTAATTCATATACATAGTGAAATAACATTATAGAAATATATAAAAGAAAGAGAAGATGCCACCCCTTTCTTTCTCCCCTTTAATCTTATTTCATGCCTTAGGGATAACCCATTAACAGTTTCTTGTGTGCCTACCCCCAATTTTTTCTACACATATACATGTACATATATGTAGAATAATTTAAAATATGGAACCCCAAAAATGCATCTCTCACCTCAGACTGATGTTTTCCTCTGTATAATTTAGTTAACAGAGTCATATAATATTGAACATGTCCTTAAGCTTGTAAAGCTGTAGGTATGATGTTCTTGTTAGGTACAGCTCACCTGTTTTCCAGATCCGGCATGCTTAGGTTTCTAGCAGCAAAGCACATTTTGAGAGGGATGATCTTTCTGTCCTTGGTACTGTTCTGGTGTTTTGGTGAACCGGAGTCCTCACTGCCACTAAAGCTTGGTGACTGGGGAGCTACACCTTCCCACGGCAGATCTGATACTAATGATGGCTTCTTGATGTATGGCGTTACTTCTCGGATGAACTTGACTATGAACAACAAAATCAAAGAAGGAGGTTAGTAATTTTGCTTCCTATAATAAATGATAAGTAACGTATTCACATACATGCTATATCTATAACAAAGTAGGGGAAATGGCTGGGTGTGGGTGGCATGGATGGCTCATGCCTATAATCCCAACACTTTGGGAGGCACTGGTGGGTGAATCACTTGAGGTCAGGAGTTCAAGATTAGCCTGGTCAACATGGTAAATCCCTGTCTCTACCAAAAACACAAAAAATTAGCTGGGCATGGTGGCATGCACCTGTAGTCCAGGAGGCTGAGGCAGGAGAATGCACCAGGAGGTTCTCCTGAGGCAAGAGAATCGCTTGAACTCAGGAGGCAGAGGTTGCAGTGAGCTAAGATCACGCCACTGCACTCCAGCCTGGGCGACAGAGCGAGACTCTGCCTCAATAACAAACAAACACAAAGTAGGGGGGAAAAAAGTAAGTTAAACAGCTACGAATCCCCTGGAGATAGATTCAGTACCTTCCTTTTTTTTTTCTTTTTTGCTTTTTTTGTATAACCCATGATATAAGGAAAGATTCAGTACCTTCTAAGACAGAGCCATCTAGGTTCTAGATGACTCAACCTTTAGAAACTTCTCGATACTTCTACCCATCAGTTCCCTGTCTTCTGAAGCCATACAGAACAAACTTAATCTCTCTTCTACACAAGAACTCTATAATTATCTGAAGATAGATTTTTCTCTTCTCTCTCCTCCCCATACTAAGTATTTCCATTTCCATTTAAATCAAGTCAACTTTTATTAGCTACCTACCTAGTGTCAGGAATGAGGCTAGCCAGCAAAGATACAAGGGCAGATGAGGTATGGATACCATTCCTCAAGGAATGCCCAGCCTTGTAGGGGAGACAGCTATGTAAACAGGTCATTACAGTTCTTAAAATCAAGTGCGAAAATAAAGTATATTCAAGATAAGGTATGATCCGATAAGCACAAAGCCAACTCAACTGATTCCCCTTGATTGTTTAAAATACTCTATTTCCATTAATGTAGCCCCAAATGAAAATCAAGCTTTCAGTAGATAAAAAGCTTTTTTAAGTTCAATTTTAAAACTCATAAAATACTTCTTTTACTTCAGTCATGACTACAATTACTGTCACTTGAGGCATGTTATTCTTGTTTCAAAACTAGACAAACTGGCTGGGCACAGTGGTGCACACAGTTTCTCCTGTGAATAGGTAACACATGCACATAAAATAAAACTCAAGAGTTAAAATTTTATAATAAAAATCCCAATTTCTAGCTACTCTGTCTCTATTCCTGAAGACAACCATTCAAAGAGATACCTGATATGCTAAGCATGTATAAAAATAATCACATACACGTGCATGTATATCTGATCATGCATATGGTACTATATTATGCTTATCATGCTGCACCTTGGTTTTTTTTTACTTAATAAGGTTGATGATAATCTTTTATAGCCTAATAGTTGATAGCTCATTCTACAGCACAATGAGATTCCTTTGGAATCAAGAAAGCCTGGTTCAAATCCTAACTGCTCACAACTCAAAGCTATGTGACTGTACTTAACTGTTCTGAGATCCTCATCTATAAAATGGAAGTAACATTAGGCAAATAAAAATTTCGGGCACATACTAAACATTTAACGAGTATAGTAGGTATCTTTCTTTTTCCTTCCCTAAATTAGAAAGTTAGAGTTGAACAATTTTAATGGTGGTGGGGCATGGTGACTCATACCTATAATCCCAGCACTCTGGGAGGCCAAGATGAGCAGAACACGAGGTCAAGAGATGGAGACCATGCTGGCCAACATGGTGAAACCCCGTCTCTACCAAAAATACAAAAATTAGCTGGCCTTGGTGGTGTGACCTGTAGTCCCAGGTACTTGGGAGCCTGAGGCAGGAGAACTGCTTGAACCCAGGAGGTGGGGGTTGCATTGAGTTGATATCACACCACTGCACTCCACCCTGGCAACAGAGCGAGACTCCGTCTCAAAAAAAAAAAAAAAAATTTATGGTAATCAGTAGAAGAGTTATTTTCTTATATATTATTTTAAAAGATCTGCTGAAATTAAACATAATAATAGAAAATGTAACAATTCCAATGCTAGCATTTAGGTGTAGTATATCTCTGTGCTTTTTGTGCATAGTTAAAATACATGTGCATCTGGGCAAAGAGAGTAAAAGCGAGCTGCCTCGGATCACCAAAGAGGTTTTTTTACCCTAGAAAAATCAGCGGGAGTGCAGTCAGTATACCCCTTGAGCAGCTGACTCAGGTATTTCAATACATACTTCAGCTTTGTGCTTTGAAGAACTTTGGCAGAAATTCCTAAGATTTCCAGTTACTGCAAATGGCAGAGGCATACTTTTTGAACATTTAAGGCAGTACATTATTGGGCTACCACCTGGAGGAAATTAAAGATATTCTAAATGACTACTCTTGAATATTACAGTGGTTAGAAAAGAACCCTAATGATCTACTCAGAAGTTCATTCAATCACACAGTAGCATCACTGAACTCATTACTACATACATCCTAAAACAAAAACAGACATACACACACAATTTATGTAGTACCTTGTTAAAAGAGCAATGAGTATTATCTGAGTTGATGGCAATGTAGTCCATACCCCCATCTAATTAGCCATCCATAATAGCTAACGAGCTGTGGATAGACATCTGTTTCTAATCTACCTGAGGTTTGGGAATGGTGAAAAGTTAACAGTCTTCTGTTTCAGTACTGTGTTAAGGCCTTAACCTGGACACATAGCTGGATAAGCAGTCTTTACACCCCCTACATGGCGCTTTCAGTTCATCTCAGAACCCACAATATATTTTAGAATTATTTCATTTTTCCTGATAGTTGAAGATAATCCTCAAAATACTTAATCAAACAGATGTTTACAAACTATTTTGAGTGTTTAGATGCTGAAGCTAATTTTCTTTCTTCTATTCATGTATTCCTTTTACTAAATGTGAAGTGGGGTTTCCTCCCACCCCAAAAGCATTACTGTGATCCCTTCTCTTCTTTAGAGTGACAAAACACATACATGCACTGGACACATGTACCTGTAAAGATGTCTGGAAGGATCTTAATCAGAATATCAGTAGTGCTTATATATAGGTGTAGGATTGCATTTTTTTCTTTATGTCGTTCTGTATATTTAAATTTTTTAAGTCCATAGTATTTAATTTAAAAAGTTATTTAAGAAATGAAGAAAATTTATTCTGAAACTTTGTTCAAACTCTATCTTAATTTTATTTTTGAGACAGGGTCTCATTCTGTCCCCCAAGTTAGAGTGCAGTGGCAAGATCATAGCTCACTGTAACCACAAATACTTGGGCTTGAGTGATCCTGCCTCAGCCTCCTGAGTAGCTGCAACTACAGACACACACCACCACATCTGGCTAATTTTTTAATTTTTTGTACAGTCAAGGTCTCGCTATGTTGCCCAAGCTGGTCTCAACCTCCTGGCCTCAAGCAAGCCTCCCACCTTAGCCTCCCAAAGCATTAGGATTACAAGCATGAGCCACCATACCCAGCCTCTTGTTCAAACTTTAAACATGAAAGATATGTAAATTGAAATCTTGTTGTGCTTTCAAAAACTATAATGCACTGGATGGGATCCAAAATCCAACTGATTCTTACTGAATTCTGAGCTCTAATGCTCTAATAAGGTTACAAAGAGTTCCATGTTTGGGGCATGAGGCAGCATCTGGTTTTAAACTGAACGGTAGTTAAGTGGCTTTTTTTTTTTTTTTTTTTTTTTTTGACAAGGTCTGGCTCTATCACCCAGGCTGAAGTGAAGTGGTGTGATTTCAGCTCACTGCAACCTCCGCTTCCTAGGCTCAAACCATCTTCCCACCACAGCCTATTGAGTAGCTAGGACTACAGGCGCACACCACCATACTCAGCTAATTTTTTTATTTTTAGTAGAGAAGGATTTTTGCCATATTGCTCAGGGAGGGTCTCTAATTGGTTAGCTCAAATGATCCAACCCCCTTGGCCTCCCAAAGTGCTGGGATTACAGGTGTGAGCCACTGCACCCAGCCTGTTAAGTGGCTTTTTCTCTTTTCTTTTCTTTTTTTTTTTTTTTAAGCAGAGATGGGGTTTCACCATGTTGGCCAGGCTGGTCTCCAACCCCCAACCTCAAGTGATCTGCCCACCTGGGCCTCCCAAAGTGCTGGGATGACAAGCAGGAGTCACTGCGCCCAGCCTGGCTTTTTAAAGCTTATCTAGGCCACTGCCAGGTGCAGCGGCTCAAGCCTGTCATCCCAGTACTTTGGGAGGTCGAGGCAGGTGGATCACGTGAGGTCAAGGGTTGGAGACCAGCCTGGCCAAGATGGTGAAACCCCATCTCTACTAAAAATACAAAAAGTAACCGAGAGGGGTGGCAAGCGCCTGTAATCCCAGCTACCTAGGAGGTGGAGGTAGGAGAACTCCTTGAACCCAGGAGGCAGAGGTTGCAGTGAGCCAAGATCACACCATTGTACTCCAGCCTGGACAACAAGAGCTAAACTCTGTCTCAAAACAAAACAAAACAAAATAAAACAAAACAAAACAAAACAAAACAAAAACAGCTTACCTAAAAAGATACTTTACTTCATAGGGCAGACACAGCCTATGGCTGCAAACACACATTTCTGGATAAACAGAGCAACCTCTTTTATAAACATCAACTTCACTCATTATGTTCTTCTTTATCTCTCTTACCTTTTTCATGTTCCAACTGGTGATCTTTACTATGAGTTTAAGTGAAACTAAGTTGGTAACACAACATTATTTCCCCTGCTTCTGCAAGCAAGTTTGTTCCTGGATTATTCTCAGGGTGGAAGATCTGGCTGTGCATTTTGCATAGGAATGAGTTATGTTGACATCACTGTTAAAGTATTCTCTTAGGCGAATTCTCTTCAACCTCATCCCAAGCTCTTCCCTCAAGTCAGGAACCTGATAGATGACCACAAAAACATGAGGAAGGAATTGCTTTACTTTAAGTAAAAAGCCTTTTACATTCTCAACTTGCAGGTGTCTTTCAGCCTAAGTCTCCTGGCCATTTGGGATTTGAGTAGACTGCAATCTAGAGTTTAGTGACATAACCTTGAATGAGTTCAGAGTAACTCTGATTTCACTATCCTTCTTCATTTTAAAATAACATAGCATATTCACTAATTTATTGAGCTCCTACTATATACCAGGAACCGTTTTAGGCACGGAGAAGAATTAGCTAGTGAATAAAATATGTAAAAAATAATTATGTAATTAATAATTTAATGAAATTCTAGAGAAATAAAAACTTACATTTACATAAAAACCTGTACATAATGTTCTTAGCAGCTCTATTCTTAAGTGCCACAACTGGAAATAACCCAAATTTCCTGCAATGGTGAATGGCTAAACTATGATACAGCTATAGAATAGAACATGACTCAGAAATAAAAAGGAATGAACTATTGATAACTCAGTAACCTGGATGAATCTGAAAGGCATTATGCCAGTCTCAAAAGTTACATGATCCTATTATTGAAAAGAAAAAACGATATAATGTAAAATTCAGTGGTTTCTCACCAGGCGCCATGGCTTATGCCTGTAATCCCAGCACTTTGAGAGGCTAAGGCAGACGGATCACTTGAAGTCATGAGTTTGAGACCAGCCTGGCCAACATGGTGAAAACCCATCTCTACTAAAAATACAAAATTAGTTGGGCATGGTGGTACATGTCTATAATCCCAGCTACTCAGGAGACTGAGGCAGGAGAATTGCTTGAGCCCAGGAGGCAGAAGTTGCAGTAAGCCAAGACTGCGCCACTGCACTCCAGCCTGGGCAACAGAGCAAGACCCTGTCTTGACCAAAAAAAAAAAAAATCGGTGGTTTCTAAGGATTAGAGGTGAGAAAGGATATAATTATAAAGGGATAGCACAACAGAGTTTTCTAAAACCATGGAACAATCCTGTATCTTGATTGTGGTGACAGTTACAAGAATTTATGTATGTGTTAAGATTCATAGAACTGTATATCTTAAGGGAAAAAGGTCAATTTCACAGTATGATAATTACAAAATAAAAAAGTAAATTATAAATTATATTAGAAGATGTTAAGTGTAATGGGAAAAGGAAACACAGCAAAGGAAGGGATTGAAAATGCTGCCAGGGGTGTCAGTTTGTAATTTTAAATATGGTAGTTAGGGTAAGCCATTAAGAAGATACTAAACAAAGACTTTAGGAGATGGGGGAGTTGGCCATGCAAATATCAAGAAGCATTCCAGCCAGGTAGACAGTGTGAAAGCAGTAAGGAAGACCAGAGTCACTGGAGCTGAGTAAGTGAGGGAGACAGAGTAGAAAATGGAATCACAAAAATAATGGGGCTGGGAGGCAGACTAAGTAGGGCCTTTTAGGTCACGGCAAGGACTTTGGCTTTTATTCTGAAATGGGAAGCTATCGGGAGATTTTCAGAAGCAAGTGACCACTCTGTTGAAAACAGAATGAAAGAAGGCCAAGGCAGAAGCAACAAGACCAGCTGGCAGGTTATCAGAGATGAGAGATGATGGGAGTTGGACCAGGTGGATATGAGCAGAGACGGTGAGAAGTGGTCAGATTCTACATCAGATTACATAGGGGGGTGACAAAAAGAGGAGTCAAGGATGATTTCAAGATTTTTGTCCTGAACAACTAGAAGGACAGAGTTGCCCTTGACAGGTTTAGAAAAAAGAGCAGGAACCTGAGACATACATTAGACAATCAAGTCTAGCAGGTAGCTAGATGTATAAGTTTGTAGTTCAGGAAATGGGTCTAGGCTAGAAATATAAATTTGGGAGCTATTAGCATGTGGTTGCTATTTAATGCCATGAAACTGGATAAGATCACTGTATCAGTCAGGATACCAGCAGGAAACGATAGTAAGGGATTTAATAAAGGGACAACTTATGAAGATGTGTGCAGACTGCAGGGAAACCACATGGGAAAATAGAGTGTAGTATCCCAGGGCTATTAACAGAGTGGCTGTTTCCACACTTAAGCCTGAAGGAACTAGGTGAATACCTAACTCAGAAGAAAAGAGCCCTATAGAGACTGACGTGAGAGGAGCAGTGACTTTCAGTCAATTCAGCCAGATTGCAGTGACCTGCAGATTGGGTGCCAAGGGGATAAATGCTCCAACCTCACCCTCCTCCTTTATTCCCTCCAGTGCCCTATTGGGGCTCTACATTGGCCAAACCCAACAAAAATGAAAGGCCAAGGAAGTTTGCTGATGTTGTCCATGCAGGTCAGCATCTTGGGACAGATGGCATGTAGAGAAGGAGCAGACCTAGAAGGCCACATGGAAGACTTCCAGCACAAGCAAGGAAGTGAGTATGGATAAGGAAGCAGACACTCCACTATTAAAGGGCTGAGAAGAAAAGAAGGAGAGAAGCAGGAGATCCACGAAACACAAGTGCTCCATAGAAACACTGTCCTAAAATAGTACCAAGTTCACCCAAACTGAAAAAGCCTTCCCTTGACCTAATGAACCCAGACTTGGCTCTTCCCTCCCTTCACCATTCCTTGAAAATCAAAACAAAACAATTTCTGCTTATTGTTTCTATTTTCTCCTTTCACTCCTAAATCTATTCTGAATAAAACAGCATTCTAAAGGGTCATCAATGTTTTCTTACCCAATCCAAAAGCCCTTTCTCCATTCTTATGTTCCACCATTCCAATATGTAAGACAATGCACTCTACCAGCTATTTTGTATTCCTTCTTTCTGGCCATTTATTTTTTAAGTGCCTTTTTTCTCCTCCTATCCCTATAATCTAGGTGTTCCCTAAGGCTCTGATTTTAGCACTTCTCACTTTATCCTCTCATCCCTGTCAACTTTCTGCTGGATCTCTAGTTTGACACAGCTCTCTAGAACCAATATCTCCTATTGGCCCCAATCCCACCACCAGAGTGCTGCCCCATCCTGCAGATTCAGCATATCCAAACAGGAACTAATCTTCATTATCCTTTATCCCTTGCTCCTGTGCTCACTCTTATAGTTATTAGGATTAGCATCATCATCTCTCTCACCATCCTGGATGTAAACTAGTACTATAGTTAGCCTAGTGGGAAGCACACTCTTCTGTATTTTATTAAAGGTTGTCCAAGTGGTTAATTCTCATGCTCAATCAAGGTTTGGAAAATGCTTCCCTAAACCTTTGCAGACCAATCCTTGTCCCTACCCACTACATCTAATCAGGTGCCAAACCACTTCTGAAATTGTTCTCTAGCCTACCTACTCCCCTCACTTCCCACTGCGAACATGCCTTGGATAACCCAGACCAGCCACTATAATGGCTTCTTCTTCTTTTAGTAATTGTAAAATATACACAACATAAAGTTTACTATTTTAACCATTTTTTTTTAATATGTACTGTTCAGGGCACTAAGTATTCACATTGTTGTGAAACCCAACCACCAGCCATCTCCACAACTTTTTCATTTTCCCAAACTGAAACTCTATACCCATTAAACAATTACTCCCTGTTCCCCTCTCCTCTGGAGGCCCTGGCAACTACCATTCTACTTTCTGTCCCTATGAATTTGACTACTCTAGGTACCTCACATAGGTGGACTCATACAATAGTTGTCTCTTTGTGTCTGTACTAGCCTCTTAATGGATCTCCTTGCCCAGACCCTCTTCCCTTCTCTCATTCCTTTACACAAGGTTGCCAGATTGATTGTCCTAGACCCTAACTCATAACAGGCCACTCCCAATTTCAAAGAGTCTCTAAGGTTTCCTATTGCCTAAGGAATGTAGTCTAAAGTCTTCTGTATAAATTAATCTTTCCAACTGACTCTTTTCTTCTGTTCCCTCATATATCTTACTAAACTGCTTGCACAAGAAAACCCCCCAAAAGATTTCAAGCATAAGCACAGGCCACCAAAATCCAGTCAACTACTTGCAGAAAGGTATAATTTGACTTTTCCTGTGTTCTTATTTATATTGAGTCCCTCATTTTTTTACTTCCATGTGTCCAAATCATACCCATTTTCCAAAGCACATCTCAAATTCCACTTCTACTAATCCTAATGCAAATGTAATGGGAACTTACTAAGATCTAGTACAGAAAAACCAATAATTCTATATATCTAATGGGACTGCATCCACATAACTCCAAGAACAGCTGTAGAAGTGGTAGCTAATGGGTTCAAACTCACCACAATTCCAAGATATTTGAAGAAACTTAGTACAGCAGCTGATGTGCCCCTGATATTGGTCAGACAGAAATTTCCTCATTACAGGCCTGAAAGCAGAGAAAAAAATTCCAGGTACTATGTTGTTAGCCCTGGAGACACAGCAGTTTGAAGCTGTCATATTGGTGCCAGGGTTTTTTGTTTTGTTTTCTTTCTTTCTGCTCCCTACTTCCCATCTTTCTTTCTCTCCCTTCCTTTTAGTTCCCCCTGCCCACTTTGGTCTCATTTCTAGGACTCTCACAGGTATTCTGAAGGACATTTACAGTGATTAAAGTCTCTAAAAAATCCTTCTTCCTCCATCTACATAGAAACTACTGAGAACAGCCCAGTGTTCTGAAAGGTAATCACATTGGCTAATGCTTGAACAAGATGTTATTCAACTCAATGTTGTTTCTATAATACGGATATACACTACAGGGGTTTTGAAATACCACTTAACTTACGCTTAGGATAGTTCTAGGCCCAGGAAGTGAACAAGAAGGGAAGACCCCCATTCACCTATTCTACATCAAATTAAAACTGGCTGAGATGTTCCAAACTACTCATCAGTACCAAGCTGAAGGCTGGGCATGGTGGCTCATGCCTGTAATCCTACCACTTTGGGAGGCCGAGATGGGTGGATCACCTGAGGTCAGGAGTTTGAGACCAGTCTGGCCAACATGGTGAAACCCCATCTCTACTAAAAATGCCAAAAAATTAGCTGGGCATGGTGGCGGGTGCCTGTAATCCCAAGTACCCAGGAGGCTGAGGCAGAAGAATCGCTTGAACCCATGAGGTGAGAGCTCCAGTGAGCTGAGGCGTACCACTGCACTCCAGCCTGGGTGACAGAGTGCTTCATCTCAAAAAAAAAAAAAAAAATAGCCAGGCATGGTGGTGTGTGCCTGTAATCCCAGCTACTCAGGAGACTGAGGCAGGAGAATTGCTTGAAACCAAGAGGCGGAGGCTGCAGTGAGCCAAAATCATGCCACACTCCAGCCTGGGAGAGACTCCGTCTCAAGAAAACAAAACAAAACAAAATAACCAAGTTGAGGGCTGGGTGCAGTGGCTCACACCTATAATCCCAGCATTTTGGAAGGCCAAGGCAGGTGGAGCATCTGAGGTGAGGAGTTCGAGACCAGCCTGGCCAACATGATAAAACCTCATCTCTACTAAAAATACAAAAATTAGCTGGGCGTGGTGTACCGAGCTGTGTAACACATAATGTCTTTTGCATCTCCATACTCTGGTTGTGCTCCTTTCCTTATCAGTCGTTTGAGAACAGCCATTAAAGCTAATCTTTATTGGTTGGCCTTATTCCTTCCTTTCAGATAATTAAACTGGAAATATTGAAAAGAAAAAGAAAATAAATACAAAATTCCTAATTACACTATATTTTCTTCCAGACTTTTTATTCCCATACTTAACAAAGGAACAAACATTTCTCCATGTTACACAAACTCTTCACAAGTATCATTTAAAAATAGCTATATAGCATTCCACATTGTGTGTTTACCATAATTTATTTAGGCATTCCCTAATTATTGGGCACTTAGGTTTCTGGGTTTTTTTGTGACAAGATTTCACTCTGTTACCCAGGCTGAAGTGCAGTGGCACAACCACAGCTCACTGCAGTCTCAATCTCCCAGGTTTAAGCGATCCTCCCACCTTAGGCTCCCTAGTAGCTGGGATTACGGGTGCATGCCACCCTACCAAGCTAATTTTTGTATCTTTTTTTGTAGAGACAGGGTTTCGCCAGATTGCTCATGCTGCTCTTGAATTCCTGGGCTCAAGCAATCTGCCCCCTCGGTCTCCCAAAGTGCTGAGATTATAGGCGTGAGTCATCCTGCTTTTTTTTTTTAGACAGAGTCTCACCCTGGAGCCCAGGATGGAGTACAATGGCACGATCTCAGCTCACTGCAACCTCCACCTCCTGGGTAGCTGGGATTACAGGTGTTTGCTACCATACCCAGATAATTTTTTGTATCTTTAGTAAAGACAGGGTTTCAACATGTTGGCCAGGCTGGTCTCAACTCCTGACCTCGTGATCCACCTGCCTCGGCCTCCCAAAGTGCTGGGATTGCAAGCGTGAGACACCATGCCCAGCCCTGTTTTTCTTTCTTTCTTTCTTCTTTTTTTTTTTTTAAAGAGACACAGTCTCATTCTGTTGTCCAGG
>PVKP010039145.1:0-20360 GCA_004027715.1 Plecturocebus donacophilus
TTCCTTTAGAACCCGATCCAACAGCGACTACTGTTGCTTGCAATACTTTTCCTTGAGATTTTTCTGGAAGCATAATGCCTCCTTTGGTTACAGTTTCAGCAGCACTCCTTTCAACCAATACTCGGTCAAAGAGTGGGAGAAACCTTCTAAACGCCTGTCCTGCCATGACTCCCTCCGTCTCAGACTCGTACTCTGCTCTCAATGCCTAAGTCTTAAACCCATACATCATCATGAAGTTTATCTGGTTTAGATTAGGGAGCTTCTTTACACTAGAAAGGGTCCCTTTACCTTAAACAACTTCAAAACAAGAACGGACTGGGTCCATTTGCTTTATCACTCACCTCCTCATCTGACTCAAACTGCACATTCACACCGTATGTCTCATCAATGTTATCATCTGAAACAATGAAGGATTAGAAAAAGAGGGTAATGAATGGCTAGTAAAACAAGGGACTCTGGAGCCAATGTCCTCCCCAACTACCTCTCCTCAAGAAAGATCTAAGGGCTAAGGATACACACAGACACTCAGATGATCAATATGAGACAGCCAGCTATGCTGCCACTGCCAAGACCTCCTCCAACCCGCCAGCCTTGGAGTCAGCCCAGCCCTGCTTGCTCAACCACTTGAGCCCCCAAGGCTCTGCTCACATTTTCTCCCTTATTCTACACAATAAAGGGTCTCAGAGTACGGAATAGCTGCTGGAATCTAGGGATTCTGGTGTCCATCAATTATAACTCCTCAAAAAACACAAAACTGATTATGGGAACTCACTGACACTATGGTTTTTAAATGAATAATGCTGGAAGATGCATGTTTAGGGGTCAACAACCACTTAATATGATTAGGACATAAAGAGCTTACTTACCCATATTTTGGATTTCCTTGTCTCCACCATAGTCTGTGATCTTTTTGCCCAGGTTCACTAGCACATGGTATCTGGTATCGTCTGTTTGACCCAGCAGCAGGTCAATCTCCTTTCGTCTTTCCTTGTCCCGTAGCTTTTCATTCTTTAGAACAGCTAGAACTTCATCAGCTGCCCCACAAAGGATATCACGTGGCTGGTGGCAAGAAACAACCAACAAATATTGAGCACAATGACAGGCAGAACGTCACCAACCAGGTTTATGTGACGGTAGGATGTGAAGAGCCCACACCTCTTCAAAACCTGCCTCATACTAGGCTCTGATCTTTTTCATTAATGCTGATTTAAAATGCCACAACTAAAGAAAGACTCGTCTGTTTTTAAAAAGATTAGCTAGATGGCCTCAAGAAACAGGACACAGCTTCCACAATAGCTTGCCATGTCTCCAGGTGGCAGTCACTTGGCAGACCTCCTCTAGCCTGCCACACTTTTGTAAATCTTTATCCTCACTTCCTCTAGCACCCACCTCACCAGAGCTTCTCAGACTCATAATGGTCCCCAATCTAATCACACACAGATGTGTAATGGTTAGGAACACAAATTCTAGAGATAAACTACCTGGATCATATCTTGACTCTGACAAATACTACTTCTGTGACTTGGGAAAATTACTTAACTATTCTTGCCTCACATCTCTCTTCTGTAAAACAGAAAATGGATGTTAATAGCACCTATTCACGGAGTTATGTGAGGGGGAAAAAAGAAGACATGCACTGTTCCACACAAATCAAGTGCTCAGGAAATATAAGCCACTTCTGCAAACCAGCATGGCCCACATGGGGATCCAGAGACAAGGTTCATCTGGTGTCTCCCCGCTGTGACCCTCTCCCTTTCTAACACATGGTCTCACCCTCTGGCCGCCTCACTCTGAGAATAAAGAAATAAAGCAAACCCAGTTTTTTCTATACTCTCACAACAATTAACACAGAAGGCTTCTGTGACGATTCCTCCCCACCAGCAACCAATCCAAAAATAGTGCAGTGGACACAAGCTGGGTGTCCTCAAATTCAATTCAGTTCCGACACTAATTACCTAGAAAGCTTCAGATCCCACAGGTTGAGGACTCAGTCCCACAAGCCTGCCTCCCACTTTATGATGCCAATCACAAGCACAGGTTGTTTGACGTGTGCTTCTCACTGAACAGCTATAAATTGAGGTTTCCATGATCCCCTTTTTGGGTTCAACTAATTTGCTAGAACAGATCAGGAAAACACTCATTTTTACTATAAGGCATATTACAAAGGATGCCTACCAACAGACAACAGGTGGAAGAGGTGCACAAGGCAGGCATATGGGAAGGGGTGTGGTCTGCCAGGCCCTCTCAGGCACATCACCCTCCAGAAACCTCGACGTGCGCAGCTGTCCGCCAACTCTCTAAACCTAGTCCTTTTGGGGTTTTTACGGAGGCTTCATTATGTAGGCATGATTGATTAAATGACCAGCCTCCATTCTGAAGCTACCTAAGGGCTGTCAGCCATCAGTCAACTCATCAGCATACAAAAGACATTACCCCTTTAAAGATTCAAAGATTTTAGAAGCTGTATGCCAGGAAATGAAATAAAGAATGAATATATATTTCACAGTATCACACTCACCTGGTCCCCAAGAGCAGCCTGGATGAAGCTGAGTAGCACCTCATAGGTCTCCCGAGTCTCCTTAGTTTTGGGCTTATAGATGATGCCCACCATCTCATCAATGCCCTCCGACAGCAGAGTATAACCCTTCATCTTGTTGATGTCATGCCGGTCCTCATCACGCTTTCTTCGCCTAATGGACATGTAATGTGATGTTGAATGGCAGAACCTTTCCTCCCCAAGGCAAGACTGGATCAAATCCACCCTCCTCAGCTTCATGGCAAAAAGCTAATAACTGAAAACCGGTACCCGAGCCTCAGCAAATGATTCCTGTTTGGCCTTAATCACTTGCAGGAGTATTTCTTTTCTTTTTTCTTTTTTCTTTTTTTTTTTTTTTAAGACAGAGTCTCACTCTTCTTGCCCAGGCTGGAGTGCAGTGGCAAAATCTCAGCCAACTGCAACCTCCACCTCCCAGGTTCAAGCGATTCTCCTGCTTCAGCCTCCCAAGTAGGTAGCTGGAATTACAGGCGTTCACCCCCATGCCCAGCTAATTTTTGTACTTTTAGTAGATACAGGGTTTTGCCATGTTGGCTAGGCTGGTCTTAAACTCCTGACCGCAGGTGATCCAGCCCACCTTAGTCTCCCAAAGTGCTGGGATTACAGGTGTGAGCCACTGCACCCAGCCAGGAGTATTTCTTTATGGGACAGTGAGAGAAAGAAAAATTCCCTGTCATCTTCTCACTAGATGCACTAAACATTACAATGAGATATGTTTCTCATTTTAAAAATACAACCCTTTGGCCAGGTGCAGGGGCTCATGCCTGTAATCCTAGCAATTTGGGAGGCCAAGGTGGGCGGATCACCTGAGGTCAGGAGTTCAAGACCAGCCTGGCCAACATGGCGAAACCCCGTCTCTACTAAAAATACAAAAATTAGCCAGGGACAGTGGCAAGCACCTGTAATCCCATCTACTCAGGAGGCTGAGGCAGGAGAATCGCTTGAACCCAGGAGGCGGAGGTTGTGGTGAAAGAAAACTGTGCCAATACACTCCAGCCTGGGTGAAAAAGTGAGATTCCCTCTCAAAAGAATGAACAAACAACCTTCATACTTTGTATGAGAATATTACATAATAGGATTTTGACTAGTTTTTCACCTCTCAGACACATTTTCCTTTTCTAGCTAGAAAAACAAGCTCCAACAGAATCTACTGTCATTGACTGTCAACAAATTATAACAAAACTGGAAAAGAAGATATAGCGCGAAGTGGAGATAATGTATTAACTCATTTCAGACATAACTACTTTAATCAAACTAAGCCTAGGAATTTTGGAAACTTCATCATAGGAAAGGAAAGAAGACACCAAGATATTCAGAGTCAAAAGATAATGGTGAGGTAAAGGTAAGTTTTGAAATATAGCCCCAAGAAATCTTTAAAAAAAATTTTTTTTTTTTTGAGACAGTTTTTGCTCTTGTTGCCCAGGCTGGAGTGCAGTGGCTGGATCTTGGCTCACTGCAACCTCTGCCTCCTGAGTTCAAGCAATTCTCCTGCCTCAGCTTCCCAAGTAGCTGGGATTACAGGGGCACGCCACCACACCCGGCTTTGTATTTTTAGTGGAGATGGGGTTTCTCCATGTTGGTCAGACTGATCTCAAACTCCCTATCTCAGGTGATCTGCCCGCCTCGGCCTTCCAAAGTGCTGGGATTACAGGCACCATGCCTGGCAAGAAATCTTTTTTTTTTTTTTTTTTTTTTTTTTTTTGAGACAGACTTTTACTCTTGTTGCCCAGGCTGGAGTGCAAAGGCACCATCTCAGCTCACCGCAACCTCCACCTCTGAGTTCAAATGATTCTCCTGCCTCAGCCTCCCAAGTAGTTGGGATTACAGGCATGCACTAACACGCCCAGCTAACTTTGTATTTTTAGTAGAGATGGGGTTTCTCCATGTTGCTCAGGCTGGTCTCGAACTCCTGACCTCAGGTGATCCTCCCACCTCGGCCTCCCAAAGTGCTAGGATTACAGGCATGAGCCACCATGCCCGGCCCAGAAATCTTTTTTTTTTTTAAAGAAAGAAAAAAAGGGGGAAAAAAAAAAGTAAAATAAGAAAAAAAGCTGTCTTTCATACTATGGATGTTTAAATTAGTTTATAACAAAATAAGTAGTAAGTAGACAAGAGTAAAGGGAAAAAGTAGGGGCAGGAAATTAGTAATGGAAAAAAAAGAAAAAGAATTACTGAGACATAGGAATAGCAAGGGTCTTGAAAATACCCTGAAGAAAACTAAGATCTGTCTATGGACCAGAAACACACATGTAAGAAAAAGGTGCCAATAAGTTATTTCCCACTTTAAGTGCATTTGTTAAGGCCAAATAATCTTTAAACTCTCCTGTTCTGCTTTTATCTTTACTAAACTGTTTTAATACCACTGATCTTACAACAAGCATTTCAGCAAAAATGCTGTTTGAATGCTAAAGGGAAGAGACTTTGGATCTGAAGGAAAAAATAGTATACCCTTGGCACTCACTTGGCTCTTCTTTCCTCCTGCATCTGCGGTTTGGTCCGTTGAGCCTTGTCTCCCATACGGGTGCCCTCCAGCTTCCCAACCAGGGATAGCACCTCTCCTGTGGGTTCATCCCGGCGGGTCCGGTCAATGAGAGAGCGATCAGCTTGGAGCACAAGATTCGAGTTCTGAAAAGATTAAAACATTACTGAAGCTTTGACATAGGCAGGGCCAATTCCTATTATCACAGTTACCCCAGCTGATGGAAGACTCGTAACTAGCAGCTTATAATCACTAATCGTAAAAAAAAGATATTTTCCTTAAGAATTGCATGGTATAACGCTGTGCAGAGGCATAGCGCAGAGTAAGTCTTACGGTCAGTCGAATCAGTTGAATAATTCTTGTTCCTAACAGTGCTCATCATAACCCACACCTGGGAAAAGGAGTGGGTGGGTTGGGAGTGACGTGTGGAAGGCTTAGCATTGAAGGGACTAGAGAAACCCCTCCTAGAGAGATCTTAGCACTCCCTAGACCCCGACAGATTATTCACGACATCGTATAAGCCCACCTT
The DNA here is from genome assembly GCA_004027715.1 of Plecturocebus donacophilus. Lineage (NCBI taxonomy): Eukaryota > Metazoa > Chordata > Mammalia > Primates > Pitheciidae > Plecturocebus > Plecturocebus donacophilus. The sequence continues at coordinate 5,563 of PVKP010039145.1, forward strand.
CGCCCCGATTCCATTTCTCCTCCGTTTTCGTGGCTCTCCTGTAGGCCTTCAGACTGAAACTCCCTTTTTCAGCCTCCCACTCCCCTTTGGACACCCGAGCCCGGAATCCTCCCCCCAACCCAAACTCACAGCCTTGTACTCGTACTGTAGACTACGGGCGGTTACATCCGCCATGGCGGCGGCTACTCAGAGGCTGCAGAGCTGCACGACTCCCCACCGCAAGCGGCAGACGGCCGCAGACCTCCGTTCCCTTCGCGCCGGAAGGACGCAGGACAAACGCACTGGGGAAGGAAAGAAACGGGCTCCCTTCCGCTTCCGGGTTGCGTCCCGGAAGTGCAAGGCAGTCCCTGGAGTGTGCGCGCGGCTTTTTCGCAGCCCTCTGAGCGGAATGTGTGGGGTTGGCGCATCTGGGTACCCGAGTCCTTAAACCTATCCCCTCCGCTCTCTGGTTTCGGCTGCCCGCTGGCATAAGGACCCAGAGCCCGTGCTTTCCTCGACCTCAGGCTCCAGGAATGTGTGGAGTTGGCGCATCTGGGTGCCCGAGTCCTTAAACCTATCCCCCCGCTCTCTGGTTCCGGCTGCCCGCTGGCATAAGGACCCAGGGCCCATGCTTTCCTCGACTTCAGGCTCCAGCCCCCGGCACCCCTCACATCCATGTCGAAATGTACGGCTGCTTAATCCCTGTCCTGACCTAAGGCCTTTTCTTCCGGTTCCTTCCTCTAGCAACAGTCCCATGAGGTAGGCAGGAAGAGGGGCTGCAGAACCCCATTTCCGTTTGAGGTAACTAAAGCACCAAGCGAGCAAGGTGACACGCTCCTGTTCGTATCTGTGTTTGTGTGTTTTAATGATTGGCAGCTTGCTTTTGGTTTCTTCTGTGTTGAGCAATTGAAAAAGCTACTGTCCCCTGCGAATCCCACCTATACCTGTGCCCCCAAGACCCTCGTTCTCACCCAGCTGAATGAACAGGGCCGGGCCCCCCATTCGCTCCCAATTGTCGGTAACATTCCACGGCACGGCCCTCTTTACCGCCCAGGGAAACCGGTGAAGGCACCACCCTCCTGGCAAAGCCAAATGCTTGGTGACAATGACTTAATCTCTTCCCCAGCTACAAAGCCCTCCCTACCCCCACACTCCCCACCACTTCTCGCCAGTAGAATGGCACCTTATGGCTGAAGGTGGCCTCCCTCCTCACTTAGAGCATGTTTTCTTTTGAGAAGATGAATGAACAGGAGGATGGGTATTAAGCCAAGGGAATTCACCTCAGTAGCAGTCTGCTAGGCCAGATTTGTTCTGTGGTGGTATTGTGTTTGGCTCACTGTTGGCTTCTTCTTGAAAAAATGGGATCATTCACGCAAAATCTGGCTCCCCCCATCAGTTGCGAAACTACAAAATCAGTTACATGACACCCACACTCCTGCATGGCTTGCCTGGTGCTGATCAGAAGATAGACTTGTCAAGATAGACTTGTCCTTCCCACTGCTCCTATTTTCTCATGCCTGCCCATCTCACCCCTTGTTTTTCACTTGCCCAGCCCCTGTAGGCATGGAGTTTGCTGCTTTGGCGGGTGTTTTTATATATACACATACATACATATATATATATATATATATCTAACTCATCTTCCCAAGGGACAGTAGAGTCCTCGGTAGCTCTGTTCCTCTGTGGCTGTGTGACTTTGAAGTAGCCACCTGGCCTCTCAGTGAGCACCATTTTCCTCATCCTTAAAAGTGAGACAATTGACTGGGCAAGGTGGCTCACACCTGTAATCCCAGCAATATGCGAGGCTGAGGCAGGCGCACCACTTGAGATCAGGAGTGCGAGACCAGCCTGGCCAACTTGGTGAAACCTGTCTCCACTAAAAATAGCTGGGTGTGGTGGTGGGCGCCTATAGTCCCAGCTACTTGGGAGGCTGAGGCAGGAGAATCACTTGAACCCAGGAGGTAGAGGTTGCAGTGAGCCAAGATCAAACCCTGCTCTCTAGCCTGGATGACAGAGTGAGACTCTTGTCTCAAAAAAAAAAAGACCATTGTGATTAAATGTTTAAAAGCACCTAGCAAAGTGCCTGACTCAAAGTGAGGGTTCACGGAAGGTTATTGAAATCTGAATCGTTAAGGCCGACTTTTATTCCATGATCATACTGTGGCCCACCCACCTGACACAAAAGGGTCTGAAAGGTATTTCAGGGATTCCACTCTGTTTCTGTAGAAGGAGCATTCATGTTCACAGATGCCGCCAGGCTGTGGGCAACCCTGTTAATCAAGAAAAAGGAAAATTTCTCCATTTTTCCTTTTCATCTCTAAGCAGGCTCTACCAAATGTAAATCCTGTATTTAGTCATTTAGAGGGACTTCTGAGTTTCCATAGTATGTTAGAACTGGAAGGAGCCTTAGAGTTGGAGTAGACTGGTTCTCTTATTTTCCACTTCAGGAGACAGCAGCCCCAGAACAATCATCACACTAAAATGTAAATAAGGAGGCCAGGCGTGGTGGCTCACACCTATAATCCCAGCACTTTGAGAGGCCGATGTCTGTGGATCACCTGAGGTCAGGAGTTCAAGACCAGCCTGGCCAACATGGTGAAACCCTGTCTCTATAAAATAAAAAATTTTTAAAAAAGTAAGTAAGGAAGAAAATAATTATGATTTAGAAAAGAAAACAGCAGGCTGGATGTGGTAGCTCATGCCTATAATCCCAGCACTTTAGGAGTCCGTGGAAAGAAGACTGCTTGAGGCCAGGAGTTTGAGACTAGCTTGGGCAATATAGTGAGACCTTGTTTCTACAAAAAGTAAAAAAGTAGCCAGGCATGGTAGTGTGTGCCTGTAGTCCCAACAGCTTGGAAGACAGGCAAGAGGACTGTTTGACCCCAGGACTTCAAGGCTTCAGTGAGCTAGGATTCCGCCACTGTACTCCAGCCTGAGCCACAGAGTAAGACTCTTCCTCCAAAAAATAAAAATAATTCTTTAATTAAAAAGGTAGAAAAGTGACAACCATGCTTCCTCACTCTAGGGAAGGGGCTCAGGGAAACTTCCTGGGCCAACTTGAAAATGGGGCAAAGGGCCATAGTGAAGATAAGTCAAAGAGAGTCAGTGCCCCACATGAGAAAGGAAAGAGGAGCTGAGATTAGACTGGGTTGTAGAAAGGGAAGAGAAAAGTCTCCAGGAAGCAAGAGAGGCCCAGGAAAATGACAGCCAGGACCTAAGGGAGCCACAAGCAAAGATAAATTTATTTTACTTTTTTTTTTTTTTTTTTTGAGATGGAGGATTTCACTCTGTTGCTCAGGCTGGAATGCAGTGGCACGATTGTGGCTTACTGCAGCCTCAGTCTCCTCAGGCTCAGGTGATCCTTCTACCTCAGCCTCCCAAGTAGCTCGGACTACAGGCACATACCACACCCAGCTAATTTTTTGTATTATTAGTAGACACAGGGTTTTGCCATGTTGCCCAGACTGGTCTCGAATTCTTGGGGTCAAGCAATCCACCCACCTCAGCCTCCAACTGTTGGGATTACAGGCCAAGCCACCTTTCCTGGTCTGGGCAAAGGATTTGAACAGACATTTCTCCAGAGAAAGTATACATGTGGCCAATAAGCACATGAAAAAATGCGCAACAGCCGGGCGCGATGGGTCATAGCTGTAATCTCAGTACTTTGGGAGGCCAGGACGGGTGGATCACAAGGTCAGAAGTTCAAGACCAGCCTGGCCAACACGATGAAACCCTGTCTCTACTAAAAATACAAAAATTAGCCAGGCGTGGTGGCATGAGCCTGTAGTCCCAGCTACTCGGGAGGCTGAGGCAGGAGAATCACTTGAACCCAGGAGGCGGAGGTTGCAGTGAGCCAAGATCGTGCCATTGCACTCCAGCCTGGGAAACAAGAGTGAATCTCTATCTCAAACTAACTATATCTCTCTCTATATATATCATATGTTATTTATATATAAGTAAAATATTTATATAAATTTACTTTGAATATTATTTACTTTAAATATTTATTTTAAATAAATAATATTTTAAAATAAATATTTCTTAAATATTGTATTTATATATAAATAATATATATTATATATATATATATATAAATTAGCCGGACATGGTGGTAACATGCCTGCAATCCCAGCCACTCGGGAGGCTGAAGCAGGATAATTGTTTGAACCTGGGAGGTGGAGGTTGCAGTGAGCCGAGGTGGTGCCATTACACTCCAGCCTGGGTGATAGTGCAAGACTCCTTCTAAAAATAAAAACTAAAAAGGTAAACAGAGTTACCCTATGACCCAGCGATTCTACTCCTAAGAATCTACCCAAGAGAACTGAAAACATCTGTACACAATGTCCACACATTTGTGTACAGTGAAAATATCTGTACACAAATGTCCCTAGCAACTCACAATAGCCAAAAAATTGCAACAACCCAAATGTTCATCAGCTGATGATGGATAAACAGAATGTGCCATTTCCTTATAATACATTACCCAGCCATAAAAAGCAATGAAGTAATGATGCATGCTACAACATGAATGAATCTCAAAAATAAATTAAGGCTAGCCACAGTGGCTCACGCCTGTAATCCCAACACTTTGGGAGACTGAGGTGGGCGGATCACTTGAGGTCAGGAGTTCAAGACCAGCCTCGCCAACATGGTGAAACCCTGTCTCTATTTTTTCTTTCTTTCTTTTTTTTTGAGATGGAATCTCGCTCTGTTTCCCAGGCTGGAGTGCAGTGGCATGATCTCAGCTCACTGCAACCTCCACCTCCCGGGTTCAAGCGATTCTCCTGCTTTAGCCTCCTAAGTAGCTATGATTACAGGCACATGCCACCACACCTGGCTAATTTTTGTATTTTTAGTTGAGATGGGGTTTCACCATGTTGACCAGACTGGTCTCAAACTCCTGACATCAGGTGATCCACCTGCCTTGGCCTCCCAAAGTGCTGGGATTACAGGCGTCAGCCACCACGCCTGGCCCTGTCTCTATTAAAACACAAAAATTAGGTGTGGTGGTGCATGCCTGTAGTGCCAACTACTCCAGAAGCTGAGGCAGGAGAATTGCTTGAACCCAGGAGGGAAAGGTTGCAGTGAGCTGGGATCCTGTCACTGCATTCTAGCCTGGGTCACAGAGCAAGACTCTGTCTCAAAAAATGTGTATACATATATTAAATTAAGGCCTGGTGCAGTTGCTCACACCTGTAATCCCAGCACTTTGGGAGGCTGAGGCAGGGGGCTTGCTTGAGGCCAAGAGTTTGAGACCAACCTGGGCAACAGAGAGAGACCCCTGTTTCTACCAAAAAATATATATATTTTTTTAATTAGCCAGGCATAGTGTGCACACCTACACAGTCCCAGTTACTCAGGAGGCTGAGGTGGGAGGATTGCAAGCCCAGGAGTTTGAGCCTGCGGTGAGCTATGATCTCGCCGCTGCACCCTGGCCTGGGCCAAAGACAGAGACCCTGTCTCAGCATTAAAAACAAGTTTTTAGAAACCATGTTAAATCAAAGAAGCCAGTTACGAAAGGCAACATATTATGTGATTCCATATATATCAAATGTCCAAAGTAGGCAATTCTATAGAGACAGAAAGTAGTCCTTGCCTAGGGTAGGAGGTTGAAGAGAGAGAAGGAATAACTACAAATGGGAACAAGTTTTCTTATTGGGGTGATGAAAATGTTCTAAAATTACGTGATACTGATTGGTGGACAACTCTGAATATATATTAAAAACCACTGAACAGTATCTTTATTTATTTAGAGGCAGGCTCTCACTCTGTTTCCCAGGCTGGAGTGCAGTGGCACAGTTCTAACCCACTTCATCCTCAAACTCCTGGGCTCAAGCGATCCTCCTGCCTCAGCCTCCTGAGTAGCTGAGACTAAGGCACACATCATGCCTGGCTAATTTTTTTTTCATTTTTTTTTTTGTAGAAACAGGATCTTGCTATGTTGCCCTGGCTCGTCTCAAACTCCTGGCCTCAAGTGATCCTCCCGCCTTGGCCTCCCAAAGTGCTGGGATTACAGGCATGAGCCACTATACTTAGCCCAAACAGTACATTTTAAATGAAAGAATTTTATAGTTTATAATTTTTATCTTTCTAAAGTTGTTTTTAGACAATTTTTTTTGAAATAGCATCTGGCTGTGCTGCTCAGGCTGGAATGCAGTGACACCATCTCAGTTCACTGCAGCCTCGACCTCCTGGGCTTACACCGCCCTCCTGCCTCAGCCTCCCGAGTAGCTGGGACTACAGGCGTGCACCACCACACCTGGCTAATTTTTGTATTTTTGGTGGAGATGGCATTTCACTGTGTTGCCCAGTCTGGTATTGCCCAGTAAGGGCATTTAGCTTTGTTTCAGTCCATGTACTGTCTCTCTCTAAAGATGACCTTCTGAATTCACTACTCCCCAACTCCAGCACTGCACAGGTTGCCCATATTTCTGCCTGGGTCCTGCATGTCTGTATCGTTTTTTTTTTTTTTTTTTTTTTTTTGAGATGAAGTCTTTCTCTGTCACCCAGGCTGGAGTATAGTGGCATGATCTCGGCTCACTGCAACCTCCGCCTCCCAAGTTCAAGCAATTCTCCTGCCTCAGCCTCCCAAGTAACTGGGATTACAGGTGCACACCACCACATCCAGCTAATGTTTGTATTTTTAGTAGAGATGGGGTTTCACCACGTTGGTCAGACTTGTCTTGAACTCCTGACCTCGTGATCTGCCCACCTCGGCCTCCCAAAGTGCTGGGATTACAGGTGTGAGCCACCATGCCTGGCACATTTCTGTATTTTAAGATCTATCACTTAATTTAATTACCTCTCAAATATTTATATGTGCTCCATGAGGACTTTTTTAGGGACTCAGAGAAAGACAAGGGACAGATAAAACCCTTAAGAAGTTAAAGTTTCATAGGAGAAGTAAAATATATAAATATGGTGGTGCACACCTATGAGACTGAAGCAGGAAGATTGCTTGAGCCCAGGCGTTCCAGGCTATAGTGCGGTATGATCATGCCTGTGAGTAGCCACTGCACTCCAGGCTGGGCAACGTAACAAGAACTACATCTAAGAAAAAGAAAAAGCAGGCCAGGCGCAGTGGCTCACACCTGTAATCCCAGCACTTTGGGAGGCCAAGGCGGACGGATCACGAGGTCCAGAGATCGAGACCATCCTGGCCAACATGGTGAAACCCCGTCTATACTAAAAATACAAAAATTAGCTGGGCGTGGTGGTGCGCGCCTGTAGTCCCAGCTACTCAGGAGGCTGAGGCAGGAGAATTGCTTGAGCCCAGGAGGTGGAGGTTGCAGTAAGCCAAGATCGTGCCACTGCACTCCAGCCTGGCGCCTGGCGCCTGGCGACAGAGCAAGACTCTGTCTCAAAAAAAAAAAAAAAAAAAAAAGAAAAAGAATGCAGTCAGTGCCACAAGGGGCACTGTGGGAGATCACTTCTGACAGGAGAGCCTGTGAGGCTTTGTAGCTGTCACGCGAAGGTTGGCTACGGATTTCGCAGAGGCAGGAGGTGGGAGATTTCAAAGGGACAGAGACAAAGAAAAAGCGTGAAGTAGGAAGACAGAGGCGTGTCTTGGGTACTGTTAAGAGTTCCATTAATCTGAGTGCAGGGCAAATGTAAAGAATGGAACAATGTGATGAGAGAGAGGAGAGTCTGTAATCTATTAAAAAAAGAATGCCATTGTGAAGAGTTTTTTGTTTGTTTGTTTTTGTTTTTGAGACAGAGTGTCACTCTGTCACCAGGCTGGAGTGCAGTGGCACGGTCTCAACTCACTGCAGCCTCCGCCTCCCAGGTTCAAGCAGTTCTCCTGTCTCAGCCTCCCAAGTAGCTAGGATTAGAGGCTTAAGCCACCATGCCCAGCTAATGTTTTTATTTTTAGTGGAGACAGGGTTTCACCATGTTGGCCAGGATGGTCTCAATCTCTTGACCTTGTGATCCACCTGCCTCGGCCCTCCAAAGTGCTGGGATTACAGGCGTGAGCTACTGTTCCCGGCCAGAGTTTTTACTTTATTTAGGAGATAGCAGGAAGCCACAGCATCTTTCTTGTCTGGGGAGTTATTTGTTTTTCACATCTTCATAGCATGTATTTGATTAGAGAGAAGAACATTTAGATTAAGCAAAAATTTAGAGTATATATGATAATCATTTGTAAAGTTCCACTTTAGTATACATTATCTCATTGAATCCTCATCAAGCCCTGTGAAATATATTGATGTCCCCCATTTTACCAATGAAGAAATCAAGGATCCAAGAAGGTATTTGACTTGTCTGGCCTCATTTGCCACAAAGCCAGGCCTTCTCTTTTCACCCCCTATGCACAGGAGTGTCCTCACAGAGCTGAGCTTCAGGAAAGTGATTCTCACAGTGCTGGGTGTGGAGTCCTAATTAGGGAAAAGGAGTTAGGCTGGCAGGACCAAGGGAAAGCAAAAAGAGAAAGCAGATAAGCCATGAGTCTCCTTTTCTTTATGGTCCAGGCCACATAGCCCTCCTGCACAAGTAACACAATCTTCCTGCACCCAGCTATCACCAGACACCTGCAAGTTAGCTCACTGCAACCTTGGTGCTATCAGTACTGCATGTAGCACTCTTCAGCATAAACACCATCCTGTAAAATCCCCAGCAAGCCTTTGTCTCCTTGCAGTCAGCCCCCATCTTGCTGATTTTGCCTGTTGCTCCCTTACAATTTATTTTCATACTTTATCTAATAAATCTGCCTTTCTATATCTATAGCTGTTGGTAAATTCTTCTTACCCCTGAGCCACCGGCCCTGCATAGTTGCTGCTCACCTGCAACACTGAGTGAGACCTGTGCACCAGAGGCAGGGGCACTGCTGGGAGGGAGCAAGAGGTTAGGTGTGCCTGAGAAAGGTAGCATGGCTACGGATTGTGGAATGCAAGAAATAGGAGTGAAACTTAAACGGACTTGGTGATTGTCTGTGGTGTGTCCAGAAAGCCCTGAGGTCACCTGAACTCTTAAGGCTGGGAAAGGGGAGAGCTGGGTCTCCCCAAAGCCTGGCATGAGCTTATTGGATGGTGAAATTCTGCCTAACCTAGGATAGAATATACACGTTATAGAGTTATACTTAAGCTAAAGCATGATTCCAATAACTGTAATCTGGTATCCTAGATGAAGAAGGGATTCAATAAATGAATGGCCTATTTGCCTGGGCCATCAGTTCACCCAGTAATGCACACTTTGAACTACTATTCATTCATTCATTTGGCAAATTTTATTGATTGCCTCCTTTGTGCCAGAACCCACTATAGTAGGTTCTGGGGCTGCACCAGTAGACAAGCCAAATATATGCAAGTATATGTAAGATTTAACTGTGTAGTGACAAAATTGATTTTCTAATTAATTTATCTGGTGTGTTTGTTTGTTTCTTTTTTTGAGACAGGGTCTCACTCTATCACCCAGGATGGAGTACAGTGGCACAATCTCAGCTCACTGCTGCCTCGACCTCCTGGCTTAAGTGATCCTCCCACTTCAGCCTCCCAAGTAGCTGGGACCAGAGACATGCACCACCACACCCAGCTAATTTTTATATTTTTTTGTAGAGACAGGGTTTTGCCATGTTGCTCAGGCTGGTCTTGAACTCCTGCACTCAAGCAATCCACCTGCCTCGGCCTCCCAAAGTGCTGGGATTACAGGCGTGAGCCACCATGCCTGGCCTATCTGGTGTGTTTCTAAACAGGTTTGTTCCCTTCCAGGTCTTCACTTTAGGAGGCAGTGGTCTATTTTAACCAAGAGGCAGTTTGATGAGGTGGTTAAAAGTATAGACTTTTCTGCTAGACTATCTGGGTTCAAATCCCAGCTTCACACCTTACTAGCTGTGTAACTTAGGCCTGTTTTTAGCTACTCTAGGCCTAACAGGGATAGTTTTACCTATGCCATAGGGTTGCCTGGCAACTAGAACTATGCCAGGAAATATTAAGTGTAAAGTTTTCTCCAATAGTGCTGTATTTCCTAAAAACATTTCTAAATATTCTGTGTTTGGAGGCAGTTTTATGACTCACAAAAAAAAAAAAAAAAAAAAAAAACCTGCCCCATTCTTGGTTATATCTATCCTTTCTTATCCCAAGCAATCTTATCCAATCTGATGGCCCTTTCACCCAGTAAACTTGGTTATGAATGACTGCTGACTGTTTTCCAAACCCCAGGCCTCATGAAGAGATAATAAGTTGCCAGCACTGGGTATATTCAATAACATGACTAGGTTGAGTGGCTGTTCCCAGAATGCTGTCAGCTGTGGCTACATTATTAGACTAAGTATGTTGCCTTACCAGGTGACTGATTTACGGAAACTGAGAACTCATTTTGGTGTACAAGTTTGTTATGCTGGTTAAAGAAATATATATAGGCAGTCATGTATCAAGGTGTGACTCGCATTGGTTCTAGGATGGATCCATTTGTAATCGGGCAGCAGTAGCTTGTAGAGTTGTGAGAACTGGCTTCTGCCATAGATGGAAGACAACCCTTTTGTGACAAGCTGAGTCTCCTACTTTACTGGGCAGCTCCTCTTAGGCTTACACTTCCCCACCATCTCATTCCCTCCAATTTCTCCTGCAGTGTGGAGCCTTTAAAAAAAACAAATCAGGCTGATGCAGTGGATCACACCTGTAATCCCAGCACTTTAGGAGGCCAAGGCAAGTGGATGGCTTGAATCCAAGAGTTTGAGACCAGCCTGGGCAACATGGTGAAGTCCTCTCTCCACGGAAAATACATTGGTCAGGCATGGTGATGCATGCTGGTAGTAGTCCCAGCTACCCAGGAGGCTAAGGTGGCAGAATGACCTGATCCCGGGAGATTGAGGCTGCAGTGAGCCATGATTGCACCACTGCACTCTACCCTGGATGACAGAGTATACCTTGTCTTTTTTAAAAAATGAAAATAAAAAGACCACATCATATCTGTACCTCATCTAATTGTATTTCCTATCTACCTTCCTCTTTGGGCTCTAATTTTCATTCATTTTGGCAGTTCCAATTTCCTGTCTATTAATCTCCCCCAGCCTCAGACAGCTGGTTGGGATGAAATCCAAGTCCCATGCTAATTTTTTCCTGAGGCACCATAGCCTTCCCAACTGCATGTCCAAGAACTACCAACTTTTTTTTTTTTGAGACAGAGACTTGCTCTGGCACCCAGGCTAGAGTGCAATAGTGCAGTCTTGGCTCACTGCAACCTCTGCCTCCCAGGTTCACGTGATTCTCCTGCCACAGCTTCCCAAGTAGCTGGGATTACAGGCGCCTACCACCACCACACCTGGCTAATTTTTTGCCTTTTTAGTAGCAACGGGGTTTCGCTATTTTGGCCAGGCGGGTCTCGAACTCCTGGCCTCAAATGATCCACCTGCCTTGGCTCCCAAAATGCTGGGATTATAGGCGTGAGCCACCACACCTGGCCACCACCAACTTTTTAATAAGCCACTAAGGCTGGGCATAGTGGCTCATTCCTGTAATCTCAGAACTTTGGGAGGCCAAGGCAGGAGGATTGCTTGAGCCCAGGAATTTGAGAACAGCCTGGGCAACATAGTGAGACCCTACCTCTAAAAAACAGTTTTAAAAAAATGAGCCTACAGATGTGAACACAGTGCCCTCCATGCATTGGTGACTGTGTCCATTGTGAGGAGGGTCACCAAGCATAAGCTGTCCTTGGAGGGAGACACAGGCAGCTGAGGGCAGACTTAATGAAGGCCTCGAGTGCTAATTCCTGCCAGAGCCCAGCACAGGATGGGCAATCTTTGAGCTGCTGGTGTTATCCTCAGTTCTCCATGCATTGTTCCTGGCACCCCATAGCTGCCTCTCTTAATGGACCTCTGCACTCTCCAGACAGGTGACAAGTGACCCGCCCTTCTGCCAGCAGCACAGTCTAGTGGCATTGCTGCTGACCTTAGCCAGTGCTGCAGCATTGGAGCAATTAATATTTTGTTGCATTTAACCCTAATTATTAAATGAGTAGGATTCTTTTTGAGATGGGATCTGGCTCTGTTGTCCAGGCTGGAATGTAGTGGTGCAATCATAGCTCACTGCAACCTCAAACTCCTGGGCTCCAGTGATCTTCCCACCTCAACCTCCTAAGTATCTGAGACTACAGGCACATGCCACCATGCCAGGCTAATTTGTTGGTTTTTGTTTGTTTGTAGAGATAGGGTCTTGCTTTGCTACCCAGGCTGGTCTTGAACTCCTGGCTTCAAGCTATCATCCCACCTTGGCCTCCCAAAGCACGGGGATTGTAGGCCTAAGCCACCATACCCAGCCTGAATGGGAATTTTTAAAAATGAAAATTGGTGATATTAGTGAAAAAGCAAAGGTTTTATAATACACTACAGTTAGAAGTCAATACACAAGCCAAAAGTAGCAAACCTTTGCCACACTAGTTGGGGATCATTAGACTTAAACCAATCCCTAATGTGTTTGGTTGGAGAGTAAAATAAAAGAATATGGACAAATGATTTGGAAATGTCATTGAAGAAAATACCTAAAAGGCAACATGTAATTAGATATTCTATATATATTTTTTTGTCTCAGGACAAAAGAAACTTAAGGGATCCCTTCTCCCTTACAGTGCTTAAGTTTTTGTTTTGTTTTTTGAATTGGAGTTTCATTCTTGTCATCCAGGCTGGAGTACAGTGGCACAATCTTGGCTCACTGCAACCTCTGCCTATTGAATTAAAGCAATTTTTCTGCTTCAGCCTCCCTAGTAGCTGGGATTATAGGCATGGGCCACCACGCCCAACTAATTTTTGTATTTTTAGTAGAAATGAGGTTTTACCATATTGGCCAGGCTGGTCTCAAACTCCTGACCTCAAGTGATCCACCCACCTCAGCCTCCCAAAGAGCCGGGATTATAGGCATGAGCCACCAAGCCCAGTTGTGTTTAAGTTCTTATTAAACTAGTACATGTCACCTTTTGTACATGTTCAGGAGTGTACTTAGTACGTGTACACTTAATACTTGTAGTCAGAACTGCCTTAATTTCTTTGACCAACTCGAATGATGATATAATTATTGGCATTTGTTGAGTTTATTATGTGCCAGGCATTTATCCTCTTTTATTCTCCAGCACTCTCTGAGGTCAGTGTTGGGAGAGACAGTTTGCATAGTCCAGAGCATGCCTGCATGTTCTTGCTGGGTATGCCAGGAATGCAAGGCCTTGGCTACACTTTCCCAGACCCTTTCCCAAAGCTGTGTGTGTAGAGGGCAACCTTGAGGGATAAGATAATGTCTTCTACCAAGACAAAGAGAAGAATGGCCATGAAAGAGGTAGTTTTTCTGAAATCAGAATTCCTCGTCTGCAATGCAAATCATTCCATGTATAGCATCCACCTGGGCTCCTCCATGTTACTCCTTGTGGGACTTGGGAGAGCAAGGACAATTGACACAAACACGATTCTAGTGCTGATTGTTGTGCCACGAGTCATAAATTATTCTATCTCTGACCCAGAAGTCTTGTGTCTTCTGCTAGCATCCATGAAACAGCAACAGTAACTATCTTTTAAGTAGGGTAAAGTTCCAGACTTTTGACAGTTTGGATGGACAAGATTTAATGTTGTCATGACTATGGGGCAGCAAGCCTTGCAGCCACAGCCAAAAGGCAACATAATTGTGGGTGCTAAGTCACTGGATCTCCAAAATTTAGACAAATGGCATCAGCAATGAAGATATAGAACTTCCAGTGGATCGAAAGCACTGGAATGTGCAAAATCTTGTTTATTGAAACAGAGCTGCTCTCTCCCTTTGTGCAACTGATTCTTTGGACCCCTCCCCAACCGCATCTATGTTAAGAAAAAAGCTGAGTATGTTAGAGAACTTCATGGAAGGGGCTTTGTTACAGGAACCCAAGTCGCCATCCTCCCCAGTCCTGTGGCAGGAAGTGGTGCTAGGCGCAGCTGGAGTGGTTTTAGAGCAGCCTGAAATAAAAGACACTACTCAGTTCCTCAGGGCCAGAATCAGAGGAGGCTGTGGCCAGGAAAATCCCAGATACTGGATGAGCCTGAGGACAAAGCCTAGGCAGGTGGACACAGCCAGCAACTAAAGGGCATCACAAAATCTGATGCAACACAAAGGGGTCGCCACCCTCAAGGATGAATGGATGGACACACAGATCTTCCACCCGCTCCTCATCCACATGGAGAGATCTCCACTCCCTCTACAACTCAGGGCCCCAAATTCTATATGGTTTCTGTGGAAGCAGGTCCTCATGCACCTAGTTTTAGTACCTGCAGAGCTGGTCTCTGGGCTGGATAAGATGACAACCTGGTAGGCACCAGAAGAAACTGCCCTTCTCTTGGTGACTGCTACTTGCCCTTCCTATTCCCACATAGTTCCTTTGTCTTTTCTCCATCCTACATGCCTTGCCTCAATGTGGAACTAAAATATATATTGTTATTAGTTACAGGGTTACTGACTGAATAAAGTATTGATTTCTAGACTTGTCTGTAAAATGCAGTTGCACTGAACATTTGATTTGTCTTTATTTATTATTATTATTATTATTTTTATTGCATTTTAGGTTTTGGGGTACATGTGACGAACATACAATATTGTTGCATAGGTACACATGTGGCAGTGTAATTTGTTGCCTTCCTCCCCTTCACCTATATCTGGCATTTCTCCCCATGCTATCTCCCCGCAACTCCCCACCCCCCACTGTCCCTCCCCACCCACTGTCCCTCCCCTATTTTCCCCCAACATACCCCAGCGTATAGTGCTCCCCTCCCTGTGTCCATGTGTTCTCATTGTTCAACACCCGCCTATGAGTGAGAACATGCGGTGTTTGATTTTGTGTTCTTGTGTCAGTTTGCTGAGAATGATGGTTTCCAGGTT
>PVKP010039146.1:0-20360 GCA_004027715.1 Plecturocebus donacophilus
GGTTTTTTTTTTTTTTTTGGTAAAGACGGGGGTCTCATCATGTTGCCCAGGCTGGTCTCGAACTCCTGGACTCAAGCGATCCTCTTCCATCAGCATTTACAGGCTTGCTGGGGGGAGCTGAGGAGCAGGGCAGGGTTCCCGACCAGCGTTTCATTGACTCACTCATTCATTCGCTAAGTAGCCACTGAGCACCTACTGGGTGACACGCGTTCTGGGCGTTCTGGGGAAAGTTGTGATGTTCACGGTCTATTGGTGGAAACAGGTGATTTACAGAAGCAAAACATTATGTCAGAGAGTTGTAAATCCAGTGAGGAAAAATTCAGCAAGGAAGAGAAGTGAGATTCTCCAGGGTGGGTAGTTGCAGCTTAAACAGGGTGCCAGGGGTGACCTCAGTGAGGCAGTGACATTTGACGTGAGAATTACAGGAGGTGAGAAAGGAAGCCCCGTGTGGAAACAGCATTCCAGGCAGAGGCCCGGCCCGTGCAAAGGCCCTGAGGCAGGAACATGCTGGGCATGTCGGAGGAACATCGAGGAGGTCCGTGCGGTGGGAGCAGAGGGACGGGGACAGGGAGAAGCAGGGAGGGCAGGAGAGGCATGGGGCAGGTTGTGCAGGGCACTGTGGGCCAGGGGGAGGACTTGGGCTTTGACCCCAGGGAGGTGGGAGCCACGGAGGGTTGTAGGCAGAGGGCCGGCAGCTGATTCAGGTGCTCACAGGTGAGCT
Source organism: Plecturocebus donacophilus (assembly GCA_004027715.1). Lineage (NCBI taxonomy): Eukaryota > Metazoa > Chordata > Mammalia > Primates > Pitheciidae > Plecturocebus > Plecturocebus donacophilus. The sequence continues at coordinate 722 of PVKP010039146.1, forward strand.
CTGGCTTTTGTGGGGGAAACGGACTGTGGTGGGGTGAGGGTGGGATCCGGGAGCTCGGGGCGGGGGGGTCGGGCTGGTCCGTATGGGTGGTGACGTGGAGCAGGCTGGGGCTCACAGTGACTGGGTGGATTCAGGACTGATTTTCAGAGCGCAGCCCAGGGGACCTGCCGAGGGATTCCACGAGACGGGCAGGAGAGCTGAGCTAGAATCCCGAGTTTCTGGCCGAGCGCTTGAAAAGGTGGAGCTGGCGGCCAGACGCGCTGGCTCACGCCTGTCATCCCGGCACTTTGGGAGGCCGAGGCGGGCGGATCGTTTGAGGTCAGGAGATCGAGACCAGCCTGGTCAACATGGTGAAACCTGCCTCTACTAAAAACACAAAATTGGCTGGGTGTGGTGGCGGGCGCCTGTAGTCCCAGCTACCTGGGTGGCTGAGGCAGGAGAATCGCTTGAACCCGGGAGGCGGAGGTTGCAATGAGCCGAGATGGGGCCACGGCTCTGCAGCCTGGCGACAGAGCAAGACTCTGGCTCAAAAACCAAAGCAGAGAGAGCTGCTGCTGTTCAACGTTTCAGGCCCTTGGGAGGGACTCCTCAGAGCTCTGATACCCTCACCCAGTTGGGGCAGTCGTGCGGTGGGGGCGTCCTCAGAGATGCGTTCGGATCCGGGCTCTACCAGTGCCCTGCTGTGCAATATTGGGCAAGTTGCTTACCCTCTCTGTGCTCCGCCTTCTCAGCTGTCACTGGGACACGCCTCATTTCTGGCCCTCCACATCTCAGCCAAGGGCTCTGCCTTCAGAACCTGCCCCTTTCACCCCGCCAGGCCCAGCCGTCCGCTCTCTTCCCCGCTCCCCGCTCCCCGCACCTCTCCACCCGCCGCTCTCCGCATCACTCGAAGCCTTTCAAAGCATTCCTCAGCTCCCTGTGGCAAAAGGCTTGAACTGCCGCTTCACCAAAGCAGCCACACAGATGTCAGGAAACGGGGAGATGCTCAGCGCCATGAGTCACTGGAGACGGGCAGATCCCAGCCACAGCGAGGTGGCACTTCGCGCTCGCTAAAACGGCGAAAATGCGTTCCGCTGACAATCCCGAGAGCGGGTGAGGACGGCGAGCACCCCAGGTTGTCCTACGCTGCCCGGGGGAGGGCGACACGCTACGGCCCCTTAACTCCTGGAGAAGTTACACAGCCGTGCGCCAGCGTCAACCCCCAACGGCCCGGCCCTGGAAACGCGCGCCCGCGCACACGCGCCTGCCTGGCTGTTCCTGACAGCTGTCCCTAAGCTCCCCACACTGGAAGCCAGCCAGCGGGTGCGTTTGCACACAGACCGGGTCACCTCCGCGCGAAAGAGGCAGCCACAGGGAAACAGCCCGAGACACTCAGCAACGTGGGTGATTCTCAAATGCGCTCTGCAGAGTGAAAGACAGACGCCAGACGCAAAAGGCCACCCGCCGCGTGCTCCCGTCTATAAGGACGTTCTGGAAGTTGCTCAGGGCACCGGGGGTGTGTCTTTTCCTCCACTAGGGGCAGAGACCAGGGTGTGTGTGTGTGTGTGTGTGTGTGTGTGTCTGCTGGAGGGTTGTTTGTTTCTTTTCTTTACCTTCTCTTTTCTTTTCTTTTCTTTTCTTGAACGGAGTCTCGCTCTGTCGCCCAGGCTGGAGGGCAGTGGCGTGATCTCGGCTCACCGCAACCTCTGCCTCCTGGGTTCAAGCGATTCTGCCGCCTCAGCCTCCTGAGTATCTGGGACTACAGGTGCCCGCCACCACGCCCGGCTAATTTTTGGATTTTTTAGTAGAAATGGGGTTTCACCCTATTGGCCAGGTTGGTCTCGAACTCCTGACCTCAGGTGATCCGCCCACCTCGGCCTCCCAACGTGCTGGGATTACAGGCGTGAGCCACCAACCCTGCCCAGCCTGTTGTTTGAGACAGAGTCTTGCTGTGTTGCCCAGTCTGGAGTGCAGTGGTGTGAACGCAGCTCACGGCAGCCTCAACCTCCTGGGCTCAAGCAGTTCTCCTGCCTCAGCCTCTCAAGCAGCTGCAACCACAGGTGCACACCACTGCGCCTGGCTTTTTTTTTTTTTTTTTTTTTTGGAAAAGACAGGGTCTTACCATGTTTTCCAGGCTGGTCTCGAACTCGTGGACTCAAGCGCTCCTCCTGCCTCAGCCTCCCCCAGTGCTGGGGTTACAGGCTGAGCCACCATGCCGGGCCAAGACAGGGGTCTTGTCCACTAAAGCATTCCCGGCAGGGAACAAAGGGACAAGGGAAACGTTTTGGGGCGATGGGACCGTCCTGTATCTTGATGGTGCTGGGGTTACATGATCATGCATTTTTCAAAACCCGTAGACCTGTAGACTGAACGATAATGACCTCTGCTCCTCTGCTCCCCGACGCAGTCTCCTCTGGCGACACTGCCTTCTGTGACATTTCCTGCCTCAGGACCTCTGTACTTGTCTTTCCTTCTGCCTGGAATGCTGTTCCCCACATCTCCCTTCATGTCTTCCTGTGGTTGAATCTTTCCCATCTTTTAGGTCTCTGCCCATAGGTCACCTCCTCAAGGAGGCCCTCCCTGATCACTCCTAACTAAATTCACCAACCCACTCCATAACCTGCTACTCTATCACCCTCTTGCATTAAAAAAAAAAAACCCTGCAATTCATTAGATAATAAACTCCCTGAGAGTGGGGGTCTCTCTTGGTCACAGCAGTGTCCCCAGCACAGGATTAGCGGATAGTAGGTGCTCATTAAATAAGAATCAAGAGGCAGGCGTTTGAGATGGGCCTGGGCAACATGACAAAACCCAGTACAAAAATGAGCCGGGTGTGGTGGTGCACGCCTGTCATCTTAGCTACTCAGGAGGCCGAGGCAGGAGAATCACTCGAACCCAGGAGGTGGAGGTTGCAGTGAGCCGAGATCACGCCACCGCACTCCAGCCTGGGTGACAGAACAAGACCTTGTCTCAGTAAATAAATAAAAGAGGCAGTCAAGTGAAAGAGCAAAGCACACAGGCTCTATGAACCTGGGTTTGAATCCAGGCGGCCCCTGGTGTGCTGTGTGGCTTCAGGCAAGTCCAATCACCTCTCTGTTCCTCATCTGGAAAGTGGGATTAACATACCTCTCTTGCAGGAGTGTGGGGAGGTTTAATCCAGCAGGCACCAGCCCTGGGGCTCCCCGAGTCCTCCCAGTCCTCGTTTGCAGATGCCCTGGAACGCAGCCTTGCCCAGCCAGGGTCCCTGGTCAGGGAAAGCTTGCTGAACGGCAGAATTGGCAAATCAGTGAAGACACAAGCAAATGCCTTCGCTTGGTAATTAAGTTCGCTTGGTAATTAAGTCCTTAAACGTCCCAGCCCTCCCTCCTCTGAGCCCTAAGGACTTATTTTGCAAGTCTCCAAAATGCTCAGAATCAACTGCACCGCCTGTCCCTTTGCACAGACCATACACTGGGCACCCCCAGGTGTGTTCTTGCCCCAACTTCCACTCTTCTCGCCAAGTTCCCACTTGTCCTTCAAGTTCACTTGAATGCCCCCTCCTCCAGGAAGCCTGCCCGGAACCGCATTCTCTGAGCTCCCTCTGCCCTGGCTGTCTGGGTCCATCCTTCCCCAGATCCTGGGGCTCCTTGAGGGCTGGGCAGGGGCCCGAGAACTCTTAAGAGTCCCCTGTGTTTTCCAGCGCAGATGTGGGCACTGAGTGAGGAACTGTAAATACTCCGTGAGTATTATGGGGTATCCTTGGAGCCAGGGTTCGAATCCCAGCTCAGCCACTTTGCAGGTTTCTAGTCCTGGTGAGTCTGGTCCCCGTCACAGACTCAGTCCCCGCCCCCCGGAAGATGGGGTGTGCACAAGAACCTGGCCCTGGACGCAGAGGGTCAGTGAAGTTTCCTGCAAAGCACGGTCGCCCGTTCAGCAGCTTGCACTGCTCAGTAGCAGGGCTGGTGGCTCTGGCCATCCCTGAGTGCCTCACTCTTCTGGGGCTCAGTTTCCCCATTTGGCCACACTCCCCCTTAGACAAACACAGACGGGGCACCACCTGGCTGGGCTGGAGGGGGCCTTGGCAGCTTCTCAGGAAGAACGGCAGCCAAGGCGGGGGCCGGCGGGGCTGGCACGGGCCGGCCTCGTTAAGCTGCCAGTCCCTGGCACCGCTCCGCTTTCGTGGAGGCGGCTGGAGAAGGGCCCGGGCCTGGCTGTCGGGGGACTGAGGAAGCTGGGATGAAGCTGAGACCCCTTTTCAGAGGGGGCAGGCCCTGAGTGGTGGCAGGGAGTTCTGTGTTCGCTTATTAAGCACCTACTGGATGCCAGACCAGGCTACTTAGGCAGGGTGTTTGCCCATGGTGTTTTAGCTGCCAGGATCGCATTTCCTATTCACTGCTCAGTCCGTCTGATCGCAGTCTGGAAGACACCACCTCCAGGAAGCCTTCCAGGTTCTCTAGAACGAGCCAAGCACCTCCCTTTGGGTTGGCACAGTACCTGAGTTTTCCCCATCACAGTTTGATCACTCAATATAGATTTTATTTTTAGAGACGGGGTCTTGCTCGGTGGCGCACTGCTGGAGTGCTGCGGCACGATCAGAGCTCACTGCAGCCTCAAACTCCCGGGCTGTAGCGATGCTCCCACGTCAGCCTCCCGAGTAGCCGTCATCGCCCAATATTATAACCGGGCCGTGGGCAGGTCACTTAGGCCATCAACGAATGCAGACAGAGCACGTGATTGGTGGCAGGCACTATGCTTAGCGCTGTCCATGCTCAGCAAATCCCATGGTGCAGGGGCTGATGCTGCCTCCTTTTTACAGAAGGGGAAACTGAGGCTCGGAGTGGTTGAATGGTGGAGTGAAGCCACATGGCCTGGGGCCTGCTGCACAGAAGGGCCCTGGGGAAAGGTGATTTCCATCCCCAGGGACAGTGAGCTCACTCACCATTGAAGGAGGCCTAAGCTGGAGGCATGGGGATTCATTCATTCATTCATTCATTCATTCAAAAAACATGTATCGGGCAGCCGTTGAAAGCCGGGTTACTCTAGTGTGTCCAAGTGACAGGTGGTGCTGGACACCTCCAACATCTCTTCTCTCCTCCTCCCTAGTAATAGAACCCCTGGTTTTCAGCTGCACAGTTGGTCATTCAGAATAAAGACTACATTTCCCAGCAAACTTTCTGTCGAGTGTGGCCACATGACTAATTCTGGCCAATGCCACGTGAGCAGAAGCGGTGCCTGGGATTTCCAAGAAGTGTCCTTAAAGGGACAGGGCCAACCCTTCCTCACGCTTTCCTCCTCATTGCCTGGGAGGCAGATGTGATGGCTGGAGCTTACACAGCTGCCTTGTCCCACGAGGAGGAGGCCACTCCCTGAGGATACAGTGGATGGAAGGAGTCCGGGCTGCAGACGCCATAGCATCTCCATGCCATCCCAGGACTGACTACTCACATTTCACATTCTGGTCTGTATGCCTACGCTGCTGCGGTTGGGTCTTGTATAACACAGCCCACTCGAGCCTGACCACTACATTTGTCCCTCTCTGCTTCTATTTTTCCACCCTTGTCTCCTCTTATGTCTGCTAGACTGAAAAAACTGCCTCTGCTTAGTAGCACTGGCCTTCAAGGACCGTCCACAGTGGCCAAGGCAGTGGCTTCTGGATAGTATGGCCTCTGTTTGTGGCATTAGATGGAGCAGGGGCAGGAGTGCCACCAGGGGCTGGGTACGGTGGCTCACGCCTACAATCCCAGTACTTTGGGAGGTTGAGGTGGGCGGATCACTTGAGGTCAGGAGTTCGAGACCAGCTTGGGCAACATGGTGAAACCCTGTCTCTACTAAGATACAAAAATCAGCCAGGCATGGCGACATGTGCTCGTGGTCTCAATTGATCTGCCCGCCTCGGCCTCCCAAAGTGCTAGGATTACAGACATGAGCCACCGCACCCGGCCTTTTCTCCTTTGCTGATAAGGACACCGGTCACACTGAATTAAGGACCCACTCTCTAGAATGATTTCATCTTGGCTTGAATACATCTGCAAATATCTTATTTTCAAATAACGTTCCATTCACAGCGGGTGAGGGGTTCAGCGTCTCTTTCTGGGGCCACAATTCTACCCACTACATGGTACAAGAGATTTGTGTGGGAGGTGATCTCAGGAAGCTGTGGGAGGGGAGAGAAGGGAGCGGGGAAGGGAAGGAGACAGTAGCTCAAGGACAAGGCAGTACGGGGTTCAGTGACTTCTGGGGCTCATTCAACCGGGGACCTCCAGGAGGCATGAAAGAACATACTTCAGTTTGTCCCAGCAGGGATGAGGGGTGCGGGCATTCACCTACCACTTCCCATCTGCTGCTCTGGGAGGTATTAGGCCAACACGGAAAACCTAAAGACTAAACAGTCAGCCTGGCAAAGTGAAGTTGAGAAGTCAGAATTCTGTTCCAGGCAGAGGGAGCAGCATCTGCGAAATTCTAGAGGTGGGAAGCACGATGCCTCTGGGGCATTACAGATGATCCAGGCTTCAGAGACTGGCAGGGGCCCCACCACGGACAGGGGTGTATGTAAATCACAGAGAAGAGTGTGGACTTTATCTGGAGGGCAATGGGGAGCCATGGGAGACATTAGAGCATGGGAGAGACTATCATGCCCATGTTACAGGTCTGGAAGCTGAGGTCCAGAGAGGCTAAGGAATTTAGCTGATGTCATACAGCTTATGAATGGCAGAGACGGAAATCAGAGTTGAGTGGGCTGCAGACAGATGGACAGTGTCAAATTTGGGGGATGGAGACTAGGGAGGAGGTAAGGCTGATGCCCAGGGCTGAAGCTCAGGCAGCAGGCACAACTGGAGACCCAGATGGAGAGACAATGGTACAGTGAGAGAGAATGAAGCTGGTGCAAGCCTGGAGGCCAACCTGGCAGAGAGGACTTGAAACCACTGACCCCCACCAGTCCCACCCTGACCCCGGCACTTCACCCTCCCTCTAAATCAAGTCTAGTTGGGCTCTGAGGATGTATGGACTCAGACCTGAGTCCGGACAAAGAGCCAGCTACGGAGAGAAAGGGCTTTCCAGGCGGGAGGCACAGCTCATGCAAAGGCCCTGGGGCAAGATCCCGCCTGGAGTGTTGGAGATACAGTGAGGCAGCCCGTGTGTCCGAAGCAGAGTGAGGGATGGTGAGAGGAGGTCAGGAATTTGGGTTTTAGGCACTGACCTCATGGTAGGCGGGGCTTGGCCACAAGTCTGGGTCCCTTTGAGTCTTAGACGGAGGTGACATTGTCACCCTCCTCAGTGAATCTCCAGATGATGGTTGAGCCGTAGCACGGTAAGGGCTGAATCTGCACCGCTGGGGCCACCAGCCCTTTTGTGCCACCCCTGGGCCACCTTGGGTCCAAGGATGCCCTGAGCCTTCAAAAAGTTTTCCTGGCTGCGCGTGTGGCTCATGCCTGTCATCCCAGCACCTTGAGAGGCCGAGGTGGGCGGATGACCCGAGGTCAAGAGTTTCAGACCAGCCTGGCCAACATGGTGAAACCCCATCTCTACTAAGAATACAATAAAATTAGCTGGGCGTGGTGGTGTGCGCCTGTAATCCCAGCTACTCGGGAGGCTGAGGCAGGAGAATCGCTTGAACCTGGGAGGCGGAGGTTGCAGTGAGCTGGGATCCCACCATTGCACTCCAGCCTGGGCGACAAGAGCTAAACATTGTCTCAAAAAAGGAAAAAAAAAGCAAGTTTTTTCAAAGGTTGCCAGGGCACCCGCAAACCACAGACCTAGGAATGATACATTGGCCACAGGCCCAGGCAGGTAGCAGCTCCTGGGACAGAATGCATCAGGACGATGTCACAGAAGCCGGGGGCATCTAGAACCCTGGGGGCACCTGGTCTCCATGTCATCTGCCAGAAAGGCCACCTGCGCCAGCACCTCCTGAGACTGGCCTTCAAAGACACGATGCACGCTGGGCTGCCGCCCACACCACCTCATGCCTAGAGCCGCCGGGGTCACAGTGGCCATGTCCTCGTCTCCAAGCCACGGGGTCCCTCCAACTCAACTGCCCGGGCATCCTGGCCACGGGCTCCCTGGGAGGCCCCGGAGATGCCCAGAGGCCCCCAGCCGGCTGTCCCCAGGGGGACCTAACGGCACGCAGCCGGCGACGCGGGCGGCCATGGGGTGGCGGCGGCCCGGGCCGGTCCTGGTGGCGGCCAAGGCCTTGCTGGTCCTGTCGGTGCTCCAGGTGCCCGTGCAGGCGGTGGTACGGGCCATGCTGGAAGACAACTCGAGCTCGGTGGACTTTGTGGACCTGCCGGCGCGGTTCGGTGTCCCCCTGGCCCCCGAGGGCATTCGGGGCTACCTGATGGAGGCCAAGCCGGCCAACGCGTGCCAGCCCATCGAGGCCCCGCGACGGGGCAACCGCTCCCTGGGCGCCATCGCGCTGATCCGCCGCTACGACTGCACCTTCGACCTCAAGGTGCTGCACGCTCAGCGCGCCGGCTTCAAGGCGGTCATCGTGCACAATGTCCACTCGCAGGACCTCGTGAGCATGACCCACGTCTACGAGGACCTGAGGGGCCAGATCGCCATCCCTTCAGTGTTCGTGGGCGAGGCCGCCTCACAGGACCTGCTGGTCATCCTGGGCTGCGACAAATCAGCCCACGTGCTGCTCCTGCCCGACGACCCACCCTGCCGCGACCTGAAGTGCCACCCTGTGCTGACCACGTCCTGGGCGCTGGGCCACACCCTGGCCCTGGTCGTGTCTGCCTTCTTCGTCCTGAACCGCCTGTGGCTCTGGGTCCAGGCCGGCTGGAGGCGCAGGTGGGCAGTGAAGACGTCCACCTGCCAGAAGGCCCAGGTCCGCACCTTCACGCGGCAGCACGACCTGTGTGCCATCTGCCTGGACGAGTATGAGGAGGGCGACCAGCTCAAGATCCTCCCCTGCTCACACACCTACCACTGCAGGTGCATCGACCCCTGGTTCTCCCAAGCCCCCTGGCGCTCCTGCCCCGTCTGCAAACAGTCGGTGGCTGGCACGGAAGACAGCTTCGACTCCAGCACCGAGAGCTTCAGCGACGACGACCCCTCCCTGCCGGGGCACTGGCCCCCGATGTGGGCCATCCAAGCTCGGCTGCGCTCCCGGAGGCTGGAGCTGCTGGCCCGCACCGGCCCCCACTGCCACTGCAGCGCCACGTCCCTGGGGGCCGAGGATGCCACTGTCTCCCCGGCCCCTTCTGAGGCCCCCCGTCGGTAAAGATCTAGGGGAGGGGGGCGACGAGGAATGTTTCTGGGCTGAAGAGAATAAAGTGGGTTTGAAAGTGGATTCTTGGCCTTGCTGCTGTCGGGTCATCCGCCTCTGGCTGGGGTCGGGACACCCGTCCCAACGAGCCGGAGACCGATGCCCGTTTCTGCCGGTGTGCGAGGGGAGGTGACGGCCGGGGGACCTTTTCGGGGTAGCTGTGACCATGGTGCTAGAGTGGCTCTGAGACGGGGCATCCATGCTTTGGTTCCAGTCCCAGGCACAAGGGCCACTGGTCCTGGATCGGATGGCCTTATTTTTCATTCACTTTTTTTTTTCTTTCTTTTTTTTTTTTGAGACAGAGTCTCGCTCTGTTGCCAGACGCCAGCCTGGAGTGCAGTGGTGTGATCTCGGCTCACTGCACCCTCCGCCTCCCAGGGTCAAGCAATTCTCCTGCCTCAGCCTCCCCAGTAGCTGGGACTACAGGTGCCCGCCGCCACATCCAACTAATTTTTATGTTTTAGTAGAGATGGGATTTCACCATGTTGGCCAGGATGGTCTCGATCTCTTGACCTCGTGATCCGCCTTCCTCGGCCTCCCAAAGTGCTGGGGTTACAGGTGTGAGCCACCGTGCCTGGCCACACTTTTTCTTTTAAAATAAACGTTTTACCCTAGGCGCGGTGGTGGTCATGCCTGTCAATCCCACCACTTTGGGAGGCCGAGGCGGGCTGATCGCGAGGTCAGGAGATCGAGACCATCCTGGCCAACCTGGTGAAACCCCGTCTCTACTAAAATACGTTTTACTTTGGAATCGGTTTAGATTTCCAGAAAAGTTGCAAAGGTGCCTCAGAATTTTCCAATCCCTCTTACTCCGTTTTCTCTGAGGTCTCATGGTATCCCAGGCATGATGGGATGGGAGGCCGAGGCGGGAGGTTTGCTCAAGGTTAGAGGTTTGAGACCAGCCTGGCCACCATAGCAAGACTCCACCTCTACAAAAAAATTCTTTTTTTTCCTTTTTTTTTTTTTTTTAAATTCCTTTCAATGTTATCCAACAAAAAAAAATTCTTTTTAAAAATTAGCCAGGTGTGGTGATGCATGCCTGTAGTTCCAGCTACTTGGGAGGCTGAGGAGGGAGGCCTGCTCGAGTCTGGGAGGTCAAGGCTGTAGTGAACTATGATCATGCCACTGCACTCCAGCCTGGGTCACAGAGTGAGACCCTGTCTCAAAAAAATATATATATATATTGGCCGGGCGTGGTGGGTCATGCCTGTACTTTGGGAGGCTGAGGTAGGCAGATCACAAGGTCAGGAGATCAAGACTAGCTTGACCAACGTGGGGAAACTCCGTCTCTACTAAAAATAAAAAATTAGCTAGGTGTGGTAGCGTGTGCCTGTAATCCCAGCTACTCAGGAGGCCGAGGCAGGAGAATGGCTTGAACCCGGCAGGCGGAGGTTGTGGTGGGCTGAGATCACGCCGCTGCACTCCAGCCTGAGCAACAGAGTGAGACCCCGTCTCAAAAAAAAATGCAAGGAAGCAAGGGGGTGTTCTGGGCAGTGAGGGGGCTGCTTGGCTGTGCACCAATAAGAAATAGCTACTAGGTGAGGCCATGGGAGGAAGAAGGTCAAGGCCGCCTCTGCGACTTCCCTTGGAACAGCATGAATGTGAGAGTCACGTGCAAAACACAGATGCAAGCCCAGGCGACCTCCAGAGAGCGCCCACTCTGTGCCAGACGCTGTTCCAGGTACTCACACACAGCAGTGAACAAAACAGAGAAGTCTCTGCTCTCCCAGGACTGTTATTCCAGGGTGGGGGATGGACACAAAGTATATAATTCAATGAATGAGCAGGGCGGTGTCAGCAGGAGAGGAACTCCAGAACTAAAACACGAAGGGGTCAGGGAGGTCGGGGGGAAACTTAGAACTGAGACCCTGGGCTGGGCACGGTGGCTCACGCCTGCACTCCCAGCACTTTGGGAGGCTGACGCACGCAAATCACTTGAGTCTGGGAGTTCGAGACCAGTCTGAGCAACACAATGAAACTCCATCTCTCAAAAAAATCCAAAAATTAGCCAGGTATGGGGGTGCACACCTGTAGTCCCAGCTACTCAGGAGGCTGAGGTGGGAGGATCACTTGAGCCCAGGAGATCAAGGCTGCAGTGAGTTATGATTGCACCGCTGCACTCCAGCCTGGGCGACAGAGAAAGACCCTGTCTCAAAATAAAAAACAAACAAACAAAAAAACAGACCAGAAGGGGAGGCGAGAGGCATCAGTGCAGGAAGGAAGTTCCAGGCAGAATGCACAGAGCGTGCAAAGGCCCTGCGGCAGCAGCAGAGTGAGTGGGGGGCAGAGGGAGGAGGGGAGGGCAGGGAGGGGTTGGGGCAGGTCGTGCAGGCCCTTGTAGAGCTTAGTAAGAAACTTGGATTTTGTTCTGGGGCGCTGCCTAAAACCACTGGAGAAGCGGGGCATGGTGGCTCATGCCTGTGATCCCAACACTTTGGGAGGCGCAGGTGGGTGGATCACCTGAGGTCAGGAGTTCGAGACCAGCCTGGCCAAGATGGTGAAACCCCATCTGTACTAAAGATACAAAAAATTAGCTGGATGTGGTGGCGGGCACCTGAAGTCCTAGCTACTTGGGAGGCTGTGGGAGGAGAATCGCTTGAACCCAGGAGGCGGAGGTTGCAGTGAGCTGGGATAGCACCACTGCACTCCAGCCTGGGGGACAGAGTGAGGCTCCATCTCAAAAAAAAAAAAAAAAATTAGCCAGGAGTGGTAGTGCACACCTGTAATCCCAGCTACTCGGGAGGCTGACGCAGGAGGATCGCTTGAACCCAGGAGGCAGAGGCTCCAGTGAGCCAAGATGGTGCCACTGCACTCCAGCCTGGGCGACCGAGCAAGACTATGTCTCAGTAAAAAAAAGTAAAGAAAAGAAAACCAGAGACACCGAGACAGAGACACAGGAAAGACAGCCATGTGACAACGAAGGCAGAGACTGGAGTGCTGCACCCACAAACTTGTCACCTCCTCTTTTTAAGAAGACGCCAGCCATACTGGATTTGGGTCCATCGTAATGACCTCATCTTAACTTGATTACATCCGCAAAGATCCTATGTCCAAGTAAGGTTGCATTCCCAGATATCAGGGGGGTTAGGACTTCAACAGTTGTTTTTTTTGTTTGTTTTTTTTTGAGACAGAGTCTCACTCTGTCACCCAGGCTGGAGTGCAGGGGCACAATCCTGGCTCACTGCAACCTCTGCCTCCCAGGTTCAAGCAATTCTCCTGCCTCAGCCTCCCGAGTATCTGGGATTACAGGCGCACACCACCACACCTGGCTAATTTTTGTATTTTTAGTAGAGACGGGGTTTCACCATGTTGGCCAGGCTGGTCTCAAACCCCTGACCTCAGGTGATCCACCCGCCTCGGCCCCTCAAAGTGCGGGGATTACAGGCATGACCTACCACGCCCGGCCAGGACTTCAACATATGTTTTGGGAGGATGTGATTCAACCCATAATGCAGGGGTAGCGGAGGAGGCCCAGCTTTGAGGAATGGCCAGACCTGGATTTAAAGCTTTGAGATGATGGTCATGGCCGTTTCTTTCTCTGAGCTCCACGTTATGGGTATGAAAAATGGACATCCTAACAGCATGCAGCTCATATTCTTGCTGGGAGATTTTAAAGAGGTGCTTCATGCAAACACATTTTTTGTTTTAAGACTGAGTCTCGTCGCCCAGGCTGGAGCGCATCGGCACGATCTCGGCTCACTGCAACCTCCACCTCACAGGGTCAAGTGATTCTCCTCCCTCAACTTCCCGAGTAGCTGGGATTATAGGCGTGCACCACCACGCCTGGTTAATTTTTGTATTTTTAATAGAGATGGGGTTTTGCCATGTTGGCCAAGCTGGCCTTGAACTCCTGACCTCAGGTGATCTTCCCGCTGTGGCCTCCAAAAATGCTGGGATTACAGGCGTGAGCCACCGCGCCCGGATGGCAAATAGAAAACGTGATGTGCTTCCTCCAGCTCTTCAGTCGCCACAGTGCTGGGTCACACTGCTACACCTTTGCACAGGCAGTTCCCCGCCCAGAGCATCCTCCACGTGCCTCACTCAGCCTAGCTCCACGTTACCATTCCTTCAGTCCCTCACACACATCTACACAAAGGATCCCAAATACGAGAGTCAAGAGTCCTGGGTTTGAGCCGGGCACAGGGACTCACACCTGTAATCCTAGCACTTTGAGAAGCTACAGCAGGAAGACTGATTGAGCCCAGGAATTCAAGACCAGCCGGGGCAACATAGAGAGACTCCATCTCTACAAATACGTGCGTGCGTGTGTGTGTGTGTGTGTGTGTGTGTGTGTGTGTATTTTTTTTTTGAGGTGGAGTTTCACTCTTGTCGCCCAGGCTGGAGTGCAATGGCGCGATCTCAGCTCACCACAACCTCCGCCTCCTGGGTTCAAGCAATTCTTCTTCCTCAGCCTCCCAAGTAGCTGGGACTACAGGCATGAGCTACCACACCCAGCTAGTTTTTGTATTTTTAGTACAGACAGCATTTCTCCATGCTGGTCAGGCTGGTCTCTAACTCCCGACCCCAGGTGATCTGACAGCCTCAGCCTCCCAAAGTGCTGGGATTACAGGCGTGAGCCTCCGTACCTGGCCCACAAATATATTTTTAAAAATCAGCCAGGCCTGGTGGTGCCTGACTGTAGTCCCAGCCAGTTGGGAGGCTGAGGCGGGAAGATCACCTGAGCCCAGGAGGTCAAGGCTGCGGTGAGCTATGATCACGCCACTGCATTCCAGCTTAGCTTGAGTGACACAGAGAAATTCTATCTCAAAAAAAAAGTGCCAGGTTCAAATTTCCAGCTCTGCTACTGACTGTGAAGCCCCTGAGAAAGCCACGGACCCTTCAGAATCTAGATTGCTCCTCTGTAAATGAGGATAACAGTGCTACCTACCTATGGCAGACATCTGTTTGGAGCCAGCAGCATGGTGCACCTGTGGGAAACCACATGCCTTCCATTTTGAGTACAGGCAGCTGCACGGAGCGAGGAGAAGAGATCTTCTTCCTGGTTTGGGGTGGTCACATGACCCAGGCCTGACCAATGATAGCATTGCATCCTCTAAGCCACATTGATTGGTTCAGGATGAGACATGTGAACCAAGCTGGGCCAATGAGAGCCAGCCCTGGGATTTTTCCAAAACAGAATAAAAAGAAGCCTCCTCCAGAGCTGTGCCTGGTTCACCGTCTGTAATCCCAGCACTTTGGGAGGCCGAGGTGGGCAGATCACTTGAAGTCAGAAGTTCAAGACCAGCCTGGGCAACATAGTGAAACCCCCGTCTCAACTAAAGATACAAAACTTAACTAGGCGTGGTGGTGAGCGGCTGTAATCCCAGCTACTTTGGAGGTGGGGCAGGAGAATCGCTTGAACCCGGCAGGTGGAGGTTGCAGTGAGCTGAGGTGCCTTGCTTTCCTCCATTAGTTCACACTCACACTGCTATAGAGAAATATCTGAGACTGGGTAATTTATAAAGGAAAGTTTTAATTGACCCACAGTTCTGCATGGCTGGGGAGGCCTCAAGAAACTTACAATCATGGGAGAAGGGGAAGCAAACACGTCCTTCTTCATAAGGTGGCCGGAGAGAGAAGTGAAGAGGGAAGAAGGGGAAAGCTCCTTATAAAACCATCAGATCTCATGAGAAATCATTTTCACAAGAACAGCGTGGGGGAAACACCCCCGTTATCTATCCTATGAGGTCCCTTGCCCAATATGTGGGGTTTACAATTTGAATTACAATTCAAGATGAGATTTGGGTGGGGACACAGAGCCAGACCACATAGCCCTCTCAGCATCTCAGCTTCCTCAGCTGTCAAATGACAGTGACCCAAGGCAGAGACCACAAATGTTTTCTGCACACAGTTGCCCATGGGCCCTCCTATCACCTTTTGAGCTTCGGGGTTGTGAATTTCTCCATTTCTCCCAGGAAGCTGGCATGCAGAGAGGGGACCACCCCTGCCCAAGTGCCACAGCTAAGGAGAAGCTGCACTAAGCCTCGGTGTCTGCCCTTCCCCACGCCCGGCTCCCCAAACCTCCCGTCTCACTGGCTGTGTCCCAGCTTGGCCCCTGCCAGGCCAGATGTCTGGCTGCAAATTAAACAGATTTGCTGTCCGAGGTCAGACTGCTGCTTTTGTCTTTTCTCCTGTCCTGCTCCAAGGTCTCAAGTTTTATGCCAGGATAGTTAAACTCTCAGAGACAGAAAACATTGCTGGGAAGGAAGATCTGTCTGAACAGGGTGATACGTCTTGGGTTGGCACATGCTATACTGCTTTGTCCAGCAGCCCGCATTCTGCCTGGGGCTCCTGGTGACTAGCGGTTGGAAGAAGAGAGAGAGAGAACCCATGGGCAGAACACATCGGTGGTGGGGGGTGGTCAGACATTATTGCACTGTACGTTTTCATGAATGGGCAGAGAAATATAGCCCAGAGAGAGGTGGGCCCAGCCCATGCTCACCCAGTGCGTTGGGGGTCAAAGACAAGACTCAAATTCATGTCACCTGACTCCAGTGGGCTGGCATTTCCCTAAGTCCTGTCTGAGTAGCTCATGGGTAAACAAATAATTGGTGGCCGGGCATGGTGGCTCACTCCTGTAATCCCAGCACTTTGGGAGGCTGAGGCAGGAGGATCACTTGAGCTCAGAAGTTTGAGACCAGACTGGGCAACATATCTAGACACTGTCTGTACTAAGAAAACAAACAAAAAAATTAACCAGGTGTGGTGGTGCATGCCTATAGTACCAGCTACTCAGGAGGCTGAGGTGGGAGGGTCACTTCAACCCAGGAGTTCGAGGCTGCAGTGAGCTGAGATTGCACCACTGCATTCCAGCCTAAGCAACAGAGTGGGACCCTATCTCAAATACGACAACAATAACACATACACACACACAACTTTGGGGACCAGTCCTCACACACAGAGACCCCACCTCCACTCCCACTGGGATTAGATTTTCTTCACTGGGGTGTTTTGCTAATCAGATTTTAATTTTACTATGGTGAAATTGACCAATTTGTTTTCTTTCAGGGTTCTTGCTCTCTGTGTCCAAAAAAACTTTTGCCTACCCTGAAGCCACAAAAATATTTCGTTTTCCTCTAAAACTAATCTTTATAATTCAAGTTTTCATGTTTAGTCTATGATGCATCTTGAATTGATTTTTGTGTACGGTGTGAGGTAGGGGTTAGGGTTATTTCCCCACACAGGTAGCCAGTTGTTCCAGAGGCTTTTGTTGAAAATACTTGCCTTTCGTCATTGGATCATCTAAAAGCAAATAACCGCATGTGTACATGTCGGAGTGTCTTTTTCTGTGTTCTATATTCTGTTTTATGAATCTATTTGTCAATCCTTATGCCAATACTGTTGTCTTGATTACTGTAGCTTTATTAGGCATAGACTTCTTCTTTTTCTTTCTTTCTTTCTTTTTCTTTTTTTTAACAGATGGAGTCTTGCTCTGTTGCCCAGGCTGGAGTGCAGTGACACAATCAGAGCTCACCGCAACCTTGACCTCCTGGACTCAAGTGATCCTCCCACCTCAGCCTCCCAAGTAGCTGGGACTACAAGCGTGTGCCACCATGCCTGGCCAATTTTTTTTATTTATTGTAGTGACGGGGTCTTGCTATGTTGCCCAGACTGGTCTCAAACTCCTGGCCTAAAACTCCTGGCCTCAAGCAGTCCTCCTGCCTAAGCCTCCCAAAGTGCTAGGGTTGCAGGCATGAGCCACTCTGCACAGCCTGGACATAGATTTCAAAGAGCAAGATCCATGTGACATCAGCTCCATATCCAGACTTTCAGCAGGACCAAAGGAGCTGTTGGGAGGTGGAAGCACCAGTGTTTTCTCCAGGGAGTCATCCATGGATGAGCATTCCTCTATGTAGCATCTCACAGCATCTTTGCTCCTAGAACACACACTTAATTCTTGGGATGACACCCAATCAGACTTCCTAAGCACCTGGAACTTGTTAATTGGCATCATCTCATTTCATTTGTTTATTCATCACCTATTTGCTAAGTGCCTTCTTCTATGTGCCAGACCCTGTGCTGGGCTATTGACATTGACCTATGTTTGAACAACTGAGCAAGAATGTTTCCAATAGTGATGAGTCCTGGGAGAGAAATCAGAAGGAGATAAGATCAAGCGTGTGAGAGGCAGGATCAATCGAAGAATGCTAGAATTACTGGGTGCAAGTTGAGGGAGAAACGGGATTTTGCACAGTCTCAAAGTAACTCTCTCATGATATTTATTCACTGGAAAAGAATAAAGTTAACTTCCTGGGGGGGAATCTGACAAATACCACCTTAGCCAAGAGATCAAAATGAATGCCCCCAGCGACGCAACACAGTGAGAGTGCGTGCCTCCTAATCTGAGGTTCTGAGGGGACCACAGCATCATCTCAGTGGGATCTGGGCAGAAATGCAGAATCTCCATCTAATCATGATTAGACACAAGAAAAACCTGGATTGAGTGACCTTCTGAAAACACCTGGCCAGTGTCCTTCAAGAGAGTCGAGGTCAGCTCTGGGTGTGGTGACTCTTACCTGTAATCCCAGCACTTTGGGAGGCCAAGGCAGGAGGATTACTTGAGACCAAGAGCTGGAGACCAGCCCGGGCCACATAGCAAGACCCCATCTCTACAAATAAAAAAAAAATTAAAATTAGCTGGGTGTGGTGGTGCATGCTTGTAGGCCCAGCTACTTGGGAGGCTGAGGCCAGAGGATCACTTGAAGCCAGAAGCTGGAGGCTGCAGTGAGCTATGATCACACCACTGCTCTCCAGCCTGGGCAACAGAGTGAGACCCTGTCTCTAACAAAAAGAGAGAGAGAAGGAGTCGGTGGCCAGCAGGCAGTGTGGTTGGGAATGTCCTCTGTGAGTCGGGGGCATTTAAACTGAGGCGTGAAGAGTGAGGAGACAGGCTGGGAGAAGGTCAGAGTTGCAGGGGGTGGGGACGTCATGGGCACATGTCCCGTGGCAGGAGGGGCTGGTGTGTCTGAGGAGGAGGAGAAGAGAGCGTGGCTGGCGTGGATGGCAGGAGTGAAGAGCCTCGTGAGCCGCGATGAACAGTGTGCGTCCTCTTGCCTGCGCAATGCAGAGCCTGTCCTATTTTAGTTCCCCCAAAGCAGCCCCCAAGACAAGATTTCGGGACAAGGGGCAGATGCGGGAGACGATCCCAGGAAACCCCAGGAGGGGTGTGGGAAGGTCCAAGAGGGAAGAGAAGCCGCAAACGGGTGCGTTCGTGAGCCAGGAGCACGTGGAGTTCAGTCCCACTGGGGGCCTCTGGGAGCCCACGTTGACTGTGAAACTCAGAATTGCCCACATGGCCGGGCGCGGTGGCTCACACCTGTCATTCCAGCACTTTGGGAGGCCAGGGCGGGCAGATCACTTGAGGTCAGGAGTTCGAAACCAGCCTGGCCATATGGTGAAGCCCCATCTCTACTAAAAATACAAAAATAAGCCAGGGGTGGTGGTGGGCGCCTGTAATCCCAGCTACCGGGGAGGCTGAGGCAGGAGAATCGCTTGAACTCAGGAGGCGGAGGTTGCAGTGAGCCGAGGTTGCACCACTGCACTCCCGCCTGGGTGGCAGAGTGAGACTGAGACTCTGTCTCAAAAAAAAAAAAAAAAAAAAAGAATTGCCCCACCCCAAGGACGAGGGAGCCGGGGTATTTATATAAAAGCCAGTGCACCATTGGCTGGGAGGAGGACTGTGAATTCTGCCACGCTTCCGGCCCGTCATGGGCAATGTCAGAGCAGGCTCAGACAGACAGAGCTGGGATCCCAGCCTGCACTTCCAGGAAACAGGAAGGACCCCAGCGATCCGAGCAGGAGCCCGATGGCCTCAAATCCAGAATCCAGGAGCTGCCAGCTCCATGTGGATATTTAAAGTCATTCAAATGAAATCAATCTGAAATTCAGGTCCTCACTCACACTGGCCACATTGCAAGCACTCTATAGCTGCATGGAGGTGGCCGTGTTGGCTGGCGTGGGCCTGGAACATTCCACTCATCCCAGAAAGTCCTAACGAAACCCCTGTGCTAGACAATGTTGATCAAGAGAGTGATAGAATCTGATTTTGGCTCTAAAAAGATCTCTCTATTAAGAGAAAACAGCTACTTGGGGGTGAGAGTAGAAGTTAGGAACCGAGGAAGGTGTCTGGGCCAGGTGTTCAGGCTGGAGGTGATCGAAGCTCGGACCAGTGCAGTAGCAGTAGGGGTGGGACAAAGCCGTTTGGAAGTAGCTTCAACAGAAAGTCCTGCCCGTTCCGATGGGAGGGGTAAGGGGAGAGGAGAAAGAGGAGGGACACCTGGACTCTGATGTGAGTGGCGGGTAGAGACGGTCACCCAAGAGGAGAAGCAGATTCAGGGGCAGACACTGGGCTTCTTCTGGGCCCTGCTGGGTCTGAGGGGTCGGAGGGAACTCTGGGAGGACGTGCGGCTG
>PVKP010039147.1:0-20360 GCA_004027715.1 Plecturocebus donacophilus
TGCCCCCACCTTACCCTAGGCCTTCTGGGCAAGAACCTCAACACCCCACCCTGGACAGCACCAGTGGCCAGCCCTTGTCGCCACTGCATACCCGCAGTGGGGCCCCACACCCACCCGGGGTTCTTCCCCTCCAAGAGGTGCCCCCAATGGAAGACAGTAGCCGGGTTCACCCATTCTTGGTCCACATTCCCTTTTCCTCAAGTGATTTGTACCATCGGAAAGCTCAGCACCCTCCATTCTCTAAAAAGCCTTAGGCACTCACAGGACCCCGGAGTCCATTCTGTAGACCCACCGCCCCACCTGGAGTAACTGTCAGCAGTTACTTCTCATTCTGTTTACCACCGAAGAGAAGGGCAGAACTAAATAAAAGGCCCTTAAGGCCATTACAGGTCTGGTGGCAGGTACAATAGAGGAAAACCGAGACCGGATTTAAGACATTTTTCCCTCTACCTGACCCCAGTGGAACCTCAACACCTCGGGGGTCACCAGACTCTGAACACTTTTCACCGGTATCTTTTAGCAGGGGTTAAGGGGGCGGCTAGGAGGCCCACACCCAGGCCCATCCTAATATGTGGGTAACACCCGCCATGGGCACCGAGAAAGAAAAACTGTCCAGACCACAGGCACAGCCAGTGCCTAAAGAACATCTTAGTTTATAATACTATTACTCAGCCGTTTCCTTTATATAATCCTGCATGTAGTCGGGGCTATACTGACTCATTTAGTGCTCATTTATAAAATCCTACTATATAACCATATAGTAGCTTATAGTGGGAGAAATGCCTAGAGCAGTCACAGAGCAGAAGCAGTACATGGGAAAACAGCCAGACCATGACAAGAATCAAAGGCCCAGGGGTGGCGTCCCTGCCTGAAAGGGCATATGCTCTATGGCAGGATTGGAGCGAGGGCCTCTCCTCCTGATAAAGGAGTTGCAGTACTTTGCATCCGGTTCCTGTGGAAAGTGGGCCTCAGGCCTGAGATCCTGGAAGTAACGGAGGGAGAAGAACCCCTCTGGTGTGACCAGTCACAGGGGCTGTACACCCTGTCAGTCTTTTCTCGCTTCTGTCCTAGCTCAAATCATCCTCCCATAAATATCTAAAAAGAAAAACACAAGTCTGTCAGCTCCCATTACACTGAGCTTACAATATCCTTCTATTAGAAATCCTTTGAACTCTCCAGCCCCCTACTATGCATGGCCCACATCCCTGCCTGGGTGACATAATAGCAGGCCCCCTCGCTCATAACTCTGCCAGCCCTAATTCTGTCCCCCCCAGAATAGTGAATTCTGCCAGACACAAAGACTGTGGTCCCCGAGACCTTAGGACGGGCCCTAGTTAGGGACACACACCAGGACACACACTTAGGACAGACAGGACTAAACTGCTGAGGGCCAGATACCACATTCCACATCTACACAAATTTGTCAGGGAAACCACAACTCGGTGTGATGTATGTGCCAGGATAAATCCAGGAGGCGGCAGGTTTAATCAGGCATGAATAAGACTTAGGGGTGCTAGCTCTAGAGAACACTGGGAGGTAAACTTCACTCAGGTAAAGCCCTCGGTGGGTGGCTACAAATGCCTTCTTGTATTTGTGGACACGTACTCCGGATGGGTCGAGGCCTTCCCCACTAGGTCTGAGACCGCTTTAATGGTTGCAAAAAACGATTACAGGACCTGGTCCCTCAGTTCGGCTTGCCCTTGATTCTGGGATCAGATAATGGCCCTGCGTTTACAGCACAAGCTTCTCAGGGCCTGGCCAAGGCCCTGGGCATATCTTGGAAACTACACGGTGCCTATCGCCCCCAGAGTTCAGGGCAAGTCGAGAGAATGAACCGGACCATAGAGGAAACTCTGACAAAGTTTATCCTAGAGACAGGTGAAAATTGGCTCAGCCTGCTTCCTTTTATCCTCCTCTGCGTCTCCGATGTACCCCGTACCACGAAGGTTTCTCTCCCTTTGAAATCATGTTTGGAAGGCCCCCTCCTTTGCTCCCAAAACCCGCAGACATCGTGCAAGCTGAAATCCATAACCATGCACTCCTTAAGTCCTTACAGGCGCTTCAGTCTGTCTAATCCCAGGTGCATCGGCTCATCAAAGACACTCGAACCCCACCAGTGGGCCTCGCAAACCAGCCAGCACATTCCTTCCAGCCTGGGGACTCGGTCCTTGTTAAGAAATTCACCACCTCGGGTCTGACTCCCAGTTGGAAGGAACTCTGTACGGTTATGGTGACCACTCCCACCGCACTTAAGGTGGATGGACTGACTGCCTGAATTCATCACACCCGTGTTAAGGCTGCCCCACAGGAAGAGCGATGGAGCATCAACCACTCATCACTGGATCCGCTAAAGCTAAGACTTTTGCGCTCTTCGAGGTCACCTCCCTTGCCTCCCTAACCCTTGCCGTAAGCCCCCGAAAAAGACCCCCCTTGGAGCCCACTCATTATCAATGAATCCTTACAGTGGGCTCCACGGGAGACTATGTTAGTTCCCTAATAGGGCAGGGATCCACTCTTGTCACCTTAACCCTTGAGTACACCGCGCCCCCCCCACCCAAAAAAGCCCTGTTAGCTTCACCTTAGACCTGTGTGCCCTCCTAGGCCAATACCTGAATTTCAGAACAAGTGAAAGTGTAGCCAGATGCGATAGCTCAGGGGCAAAGAAAAAAACTCCAGACCATGGGATTACACTTATGTCCAGGGTCCACCCCACAAAAGCAATGGAACTGTGGAGATTTAAACGAGTTCCTTTGCCCCCACTGGGGTTGTAAAACTATCTCTACCATACTAGAATATGTCAAAAACAAAGACTCATTCATCTCCTTTCAGCGGGCATCTCCCCCATCCCAGTGCTCTGCAGAGTCCTGTAGCCCAGTCAAAGTAACTGTAACTACCCCAGATAGTAAATGGACAACAGGGTGAACTTGGGGGCTGAGGGTATATATAGATGGGTGAAATATAGAAGTCAGGTAGACTCCCTAGCCGAAATGGTACTCCAAAATAGATGGGGGCTGGACTTACTATTCCTAAAACAAGGGGGGGGGGCTCTGTGCAAATAAACAATGCTGTTTTTATGCTAATAAATGTGGACTTATCCGAGACAGCCTTGCCCTAGTTAGGCAAAATCTGAAAAACAAAAATCACCTCCGAGAAGCTTCTAAAAGTTGGTATCAAAAAACTGTTTTCCTGGTCCCCCTGGCTCACCTCCCTACTCACGGGATTGGCAGGACCCGGAACCCTACTCACATTGGGACTAACGTTTGGCCCTCACCTCCTAAATCAGCTACTCAGAATAATCCAGACAAAAGTCAATTCTGTGAAGTGAATGGTCCTAAGATCCCAGTATGGGCCCAAGCCAGACTGACCAGTCTTAATCAGAAAATCAATGATTTGATTCATATACAAAACAACAGAGGGGAATGTGATAGGGGCTAGAGCTGAAGCCTAAGCACTGCCATCTTACAGAGAAGCCACTTGGGCCCTGGGCAGAGGTGTCGTTCTCAGAACAGTTAATGTCCATCAATTCTCAGAAGTGTTAAGGGTAAAAATTTCCACTGCTACCCCTCTCCCCTTGCAACAAATCACAGACTTTAGCTTCTGTACAGACAGCTTGTCTTGCACACCCCTGTGCCCCCCTGAACAAGGATGTGGTTTTGCATCTTAAATGCCTTGCTCCCCCTGAGCTCGGGGCCACGGGTTGGAGAGACACGAGTCCTCCGCAGCCGCCGGCAATAAAGACCCGGCAATCTGGCATACTTCTGTCTTGGTGTTGATTTTCTGCTCGCTCCAGTGCTACAACTCCAACCTGCTTTAGCTGGCCTGTCCTACAGCGGCCACTGAGAAGCGCTAGTGAAGTTCACAGTCTAGAGGCACAGGCTCACTCAATCTGTCCACATATAATAATACAGTCTTAGAATACAAAGCAAAAATGTAGAGCACTTCAAGAAGCAGTAGATGCATCCACAGTCCAACTGGGAGATTTAAACATACTTGGAGGGTAAATTATCATTTAATCTCTTTGGCATCTTCATTCAACAGGTAAAAAGTATGCTAGATGCTTTGCTCTGAGTAGATTACAAAACGTCAAAGAAATTGTTCCAAGTAATAATTCAAACCAAAGAAATTAAGGTGAATGCCAACTTTAATCAGAAATCTTAAGGGTTCTCAACCATCCTCTGCCTAAACTCTATCATCTGAGAGATTTGGTGAGGGGATCAGGGAGGACAAGCTGTCTGGAATCTCATAGAGATAATTTTCCAAATCAACCTAATTATGAGTTTATGAGACTCTGTCTGTATAACACATTCCTGACATGGACTTAGCAGCGGTAGGCACTATGTTACAATGAGGTAATCAACAAATCCGAAGCTGGGTTATCATTCAAGACACACCTACCCATTCCTCAGAACAAATTGGCTGAACTTCTTCCTCTGTGCTTCCGTTTTCTCATATACCCCATGGCAATGATAATTTACTTCACAATAACAATAATTTCCCAGCCCATACAAATATTTAACTAATAGCAAAGCTGTCCCATTTTTCTATCTACATCTATTAGAAAATGCAACGGAACTGCTATATAGTGAATATCAACATTGATAACCACCATATGACAGTTCCGTTGCATTTTGAATCATTTGCTTATTCACACCTACTGTTCATGGTACTTTATCTCTGTTTACACTGTCTGCTCCTTAGAATTGAGAATTATTTTACTATTGACTATGGACCATCAGGAATATGGGTCCTTATCATATCCTGGTAAGAGAGCACTCTTTCTTATCTTAACCAAAAAGATAGACATTCAAAAGACTTCAATTTCACAGTTATACTTGGTTACCTTTTTGCTTTTCTAGGTATGCATATCATTGGCACTGCATGAACAGTATGGTTCATTTCAAGCATTGTTTTAAGTATTCTAGCACTGGGATAGATACAGAATCCTGGTAGCTAGACAGAGTACTGGCAGCCTATCACTCTCCATCTCCTCCTGCAGGTCTCTAAATAGAGTCTAGACGAATCTATGCTGTAGTTCCTGCCAAGTCTTTCTACCTTGACTGTTACCATCACGCCATGTTCCTGATTCTTAGCCAACAATACATTTATTTAAGTCTGCTAAATTAAAATTGAGGAACAGGTTTTTTGCTTACCTGCCAGATGAACAGCAAGGGTCACTCACTAAAGCACAGTCAGAGGAAATCTTCCTACAAAATACCTGCCAAGGGGATGTAGACCCTGTTTAGGTACAATAGCTCCTCTAACAGGGAGGCTGAACTCTTGCCTCTAAAATTTCTGATAACTAAGCAGTCTAGAATGCTTTTTATAAAGCAGATTTACCTTTTCCTCAGTTCCTAACTATGGTCTTCTGGGAAAATGTAACTGCTTTGCTCAGTTTGGTTGATCTTTACTCAAAAGCCAGCCTTATCACCATAGAGAAACTAAGTGTCCGTTTCACTCTAGTAAGTAGGATGCGTCTCCCATGGTGATAGTTAATACTCTTCGCTATGCTGGGTCTTGTCTTTCATCTGCTGACACAATTGATCCTGAATTTCTATTGGTTCTGACACATCTTGTTTTGAGATTTCTCTCATGGCTTTGTTTAATTCTCTCTTCCTTGTCGTTCTGTGCCTAGCCTTTGAACCCCCTGAAGGACTTGGTTTCCACCCCCATCTCTTTTTCTCTTTTATAAATTACTTTTAAAGCTGATTTAGCAAGATCTTCCTATAGTGTTTTAGAAATAATGTGTGGTAGAGGGAGAAGCCACACTGGTAAAGAGGCAGTGGTGTACTCACAGCTCAGTTGTTTTAAAATGTGTATCATGTCCTCAGGGAGTCTGTGGAGTGCTTCTGTTTAAGGCAGTTGGTGTATTTTTCTCGCCTCAAGAAAGAGCAAACTAAACAGTTATTTAATGTTGTGGTTCTATTTTGCTGCCTTAATTGTAGCTCCCTGAGAGTCAAGGCAGTCTGCTGTCAATGCATGGTGCTACCAAAATTTTAAGAGTGCTACATGATAAAGTAATGCCTTAACTTTAAATACTACTTTAACTTTTAAAAGCAACATTTGAGTGTACATGATCTTCAGTGCTACCCTGCATATTGACAGGACAGGAGTAGACATGGAAACTAAAATAACTTAGAGAGTCAATAGGAGCTCTTCTATGAGGCCAAGCTCTTCTCCTTTTTCCTCCTTTAACAGAAATCGTTAATAAATTGTCACCTTAGCTGAAAAGAATCTAAGGTCAACTGAAATAAAGAAGCCAAAGTAAAAAAATGCCTGCCTAGAGCATTGTATGCTGTCTTCAGTTTATCAACTATCCTTCCCTAATGGGGAGCAGAAAGGTGAGCCACTTATCTCCCTTGCTTCAGCAAAGAAAAAATAATAATGAGGACGAGGCTATAGTTAGATGTACATCGAAGGGTAATTAGCAAAGTGACTACCATTAAGGTTAATGGACTTCCCTAGGTTAAATTCTCTTCCATCGTATACCATTGGAAATAGATTGTTTGGGTCAGTGAAGCTATTCTGAGGTCTCTGAAAAGGTACGGGCATACCTTGTTTTATTGTGCTTCATTTTATCATGGTTTGCAGATATTGCTTTTTTTTTTTTTTTAACAAATTGAAGGTTTGTGGCAACCTTGCATCTAGCAAGTCTGTTGGCACCATTTTTCCAACAGCACATGCTCACTTCATGTCTGTGTCACATTTTGGTAATTCTTGGAATATTTCACTTTTTTTTATTGTTATATGTGTTTCAGTGATCTATGATCAGGGACCTTTGATTTCACTGTTGTAATATTTTTGGAGTGCCTTGAACCAAGCACCAAAGAGAGTGAACTAACTTAGTTGATAAATGCTGTGTACGCTTCCCCATCTCTACCCATTTTTTCAGGCCTCCCTATTCCCTGAGATACAATATTGAAATTAGGCCACTTCATAACCCTACAATGGCCTCTAAATGTTCAAGTGAAAGGAAGAGTCTTATATCTCTCACTTTAAATCAAAAGCTGGAAACAATGAGGTTTAATGAAGAATGCATATGGCAAGCTAGGATAGGCCAAAAACTAGGCCTCTTGTGCCAGTTAGCCAAGTTATGAATGCAAAGAAAAAGTTCACGAAGGAAGTTGAAAGTGCCACTCCAGTGAACACATGAAATATAAGAAAGGGAAACAGGCTTATTGCTGAGATGGAGAAACTTTGAGTACTCTGGAAACAAGATCAAACCAGCCACAACATTTCATTAAGCCAAAGCCCAACCCAAGCAAGGCCCTAACACTTTTCAGTTCAATGAAGGCTGAGAGAGGTGAGGAAACTGCAAAAGGAAAGTTGGAAGCTAGCAGAGTGTGGTTCACGAGCTTTAAGGAAAGAAGCTGTCTCCACAGCATAAAAGTACAAGGTAAAGCAACAAGGGCTGATATCGAAGATGCAGCAAGTTATCCAGAAGATCTAGCTGAGATTATTGATGAGGGTGGCTACCACTAAAGACATTTTCAGTGTAAGTGAAATAACATTTTATTGGAAGAAGACACCATTTAAAACTTTCATAGCTAGAGAGAAGTCAACGCTTGGCTTCAAAGGACAGACTTACTCTCCCGTTAGGAGCTAATGCAGTTGGTGACATTAAGTTGAAGCCAACTTACCATTCTGAAAATCCTAGGACCCTTAAGAATTATGCTGAATCTACTCTCCCTGTATCCTATAAATGAAATAACAAAGCCTGGATGACAGCACATCTGTTTACAGCATGGTTTACTGATTATTTTAAGCCCATGTTGAGCCTAGTGCTCAGAAAAAAGATTCCTTTCAAAATTTTACTTCTCATTGACAATGCACCTGGTCACCAAAGAACCCTAATGGAGATGTACAAGGTGACTAATGTTTTTTTCAAGCCTGCCAATATAGCAACCACTCTGTAGCCCAGTTGAAAGGAGAAATTTCAACTTTCAAGTCTTATTACTTAAGAAATACATTTTGTAAGGTTATACCTGCCAGAGGTTGTGATCCCACTGATGAATATTGGCAAAGTGCTTTGAAACCTTTTGGAAAGGATTCACAATTCTAGATGTCATTAAGAACATGCATGATTCATGAGAGGAGGTCAAATATCAACATTAATAGGAGTTTGAAAGAAGCTGATTTCTATCCTTGTGGACGACCGTGAAGAGCCCAAAACTTCAGTGGAGGAAGTAACTGCAGTTGCAATGGAAATAGCAAGAGAATTAGAATGAGAAGTGGAGCCTAAAGATGTGACTGAATTGCTGCAGTCTCATGACCAGACTTTAATAGCTGAGGATTTGCTTCTTATGGATGAGCAAAGAAAATGGTGTCTTGAGATGGAATCCACTCCTGGTGATGATGCTGTGAACATTGTTGAGATGACAATAGAGAATTTAGAATATTATCCAGTTGAAAAGCAGTGGCAGCATTTGAAGGAATTATTCCAGTTTTGAAAAAAATTCTATTGTGGGTAAAATGTTATCAAACAGCATCACGTACTATAGAGAAATGTTTCATGAAAGGAAGAGCCAAATGGTGTGGCAAACTTTATTGTTGTCTTATTTTGAGAAATTGGCACAGCTATGCCAGTCTACAGCAACCACCACCCTAATCAGTCAGCAGCCAACAACATGGAGACAAGACCCTTTGCCAGCAAAAAGATTATGACTCCCTGAAGGCTCAGATTGTTAGCATTTTTTAATCAATAAAGTATTTTAAGTTGTTATAAATGTATATATAGAGAGATAGATATAATGCTATTGCACACTTAATGAACTACAATATAATGTAAACATAATTTTTATATGCACTGAGAAACAAAAAACTTCACGTGACTCACTTTATTATGATAGTCACTTTACTGTGGTGCTTTGGAGCCAAGCATGCAAATCTCTGAGGTATGCCTGTACCTCAGGTATGAGGTACCCCGTAGCCACGTTTGGCATGGCTATGGGATGCCAAACTCTTATAACTTAGAGAGTCAATAAGTTACCAGTTCTGAAATTGGGGGGAAGTTCATATTCTGGTCCATAACATAAGTTAGCAACAGTCTAAGTTACTCAGGGATAGAGTCTGTTTCATGGACCAGAATATGAAAATCAAGCACTAAGGAGAGTTGATCAATGAGCCAAGTAGATAGCCTGAAAGGAGCTACCACATGTGGGGTAAATGAGACCACAGCTTCCGGGAACAGCAGGTAGAGAAGTGGAGCCAGCAAGAGGGGAGAAAGCAACTCATGAAGGTGCCATGAAAAATCACCTGTCTACTAAAATTACAGCAAAACAGCATGCTGGTGAATTTAAGGAAGGTTTTTATGCAGATGGGGATTCACTTTACTTTTTTTTCTTTCTGCACCTGCTGTCAGTAAGCATTAGAGCATAAACATCAGCAAACATTGATTAAGCATATTGCCTTGATGAAACTTCAGGCAACAGAATAAAGTGGTTCAGCAAAAGCCCAAAGCCCAGAAGACAGATTACTCTTGGTATGGCAATTCGAATGGGGAAAATTGCTGCATCTTTTTTTGAAAAAGCACTCTGAGCTTGGCTCTACAGACAATCTAATAATAGTTGATAGGACTCCAGAGAAAGCACTAGCATTCCCATTATGGTTTTATAATTTTTTAAAAAGTACTTCAGGTATAAAGTGCTGTATGACCAAAACTACCAAGTTCAGTTTATTTCTAAGATATACTTCAGACTAGGTGTTTAAACTAGTTTGCTTCAAGAAATATGTGGTATATTAAATTAAATGAGAAAGACTTCAGGGACCCAGCATTCCTGCACTTCCTGCAGTAATGTCCATCCTGAGCTAGGTTTTCTGTCAATTTTCCTCCAGCAGGTCGATAACATGAATGTTTCACAAGCAACTTTAAATTGCATTAGTCATGTTGGGATTCATTTCTTCAGTGTTCATGCTTCTCCTTTGGAGCATGTAGCTGCAGCTGGACTGTGAGTACAAAATAACAACCTTCTTGGTTGAGATGACTATGTACATTGTGCAGCAGTGCTGGCCATGAACTCCAGGAAATTCTAGTTTTACTTCTAGTTTAGACATACTAAGCTGAATATAAAGGTGAATAGAGGGAAAGCTGTGTAAATTTGTGTGTGTGTGTATTTTGTGCACTTAACTAAAAATGTATATGTTTATACTTAGGTGTTGTCTCTTTCTTCAAAGGGGAGGGGAAATAAAATGCATGTTTATTGATCATTTATTATGTATCAGGCTACATGCGGGGTACTTTATATTGCCTTAGTCAGATAGGCCTGGTGCTGACCATGTGGCCCCTGCAGCCAGGCTGCCTGTGTTCAAATACTAGCTTTGCCATGACTAGCTGTGTAACATGGGACAAGTACTTAACCTCTTTAAGCTTCTGTTTTCTCGTGTGTGAAATACGGAGGCTAACTGAACTTACTTCATAGGGTTATTGGGACGATTTAATGAGATAAGGTACGTAAAGTGCCTTGCATAGGGCCTGGTTTAGTTTATGGTAACATTCGATAAATGAGATACTGTCTCACTTGGTATGAGAACAATCCTTGGAGATACAGAGCATTAGCCCCATTTTATAAATGTAAGAACAGATGCTAATGAAAATGAATGAACTTCCTCCCAATTTCAGAACTAGTAATGATCTCATCTATGAAAATATTATGTGAATTTTCAAAGAAGTGGACAACTATATTCATCAGGAAATTGCTAGCTGCTATAATAAATAAACCTCAAGTTTTGAAATGATCAAACACAACAAAAGTTTATTTCTCCTGTGTAAAATTTCAAGGTGGTTTCCTAGTTGGCGAATGGCTCTCCTTGCCATGACTCAGACATCCAGCTTTCTTCCATCTGGGAGTTCTGCCATCCCCTAGGGCCTTGACATCACTTATATCCAGCCAGCATAATGGAAGAGGGAGCATGGAAAAGAAAGAATGACTTCTTAAAAGCCATGGCTCAGAGTGACACATGTCACTCCCACTGACATTCCATTGAGAAGTACTAGCCATATGCCCACACCTAGATACAGAGGGTACTGGGAGACACAGTTCCTGGCTAGACAGCTGCTTCCCAGTGATGACTTTTATGTAAGGGGGAATGTCAACGTAAGATAAGGTTCATTCTCTGCTGCCAGTGGGTCAAATTAGCATCTTTAAACACGATGGACATTATTCGATTTGGTGGTTTTCATTCATTTTCCTTCTTACTCCATAAAATTTCTCTAAATTAAAACTTCTTCACTCTTCTACCTACTACTGTCCTTACTCCTTGCCAAGAGAATTTCAGATCAATCTATTTCAGGGCCCTAAACAACTCTCTCATGGACCACAGCAATGGTACCAAGCTGAGGCTGAAGGAGAAAAGAGCAAGAAGAATCCAGTCAATTCTATTTATAGCCTGAAGCTCTGGTTCTGTTATGTGTGTGCTTTTCTGGGCTTCAAATATTGATAAGGGCCATGAAATGAGTTCATTTTTAGGAAAATCAAAGACCTGTGCTGATTGTGAACTAGAGGCGTTTTGCATTCAATAGCTAACATCAACCCACTGAAGAACATACTAAATGCCTAGAAGTGGAGTTCAGTTAAACGAATAATTAAAGAAGACCACACACATAATCAATGCCCCCTGTTTCAGGTATCTACTGCTGCATAAGGAACCACTTCAAAACAACAGCTTTAAACAAAAACCATTTTCTTATTCTCGTGATTCACTGGGTTGACTGGGCTCATCTGAGCAGTTCTTCTGCTCCATGTGATGTCAACTGAGACTGTGGGCATCTAGGGGCTCAACATAGCCAGAACGTCCAAGTTGGCTCTCTCATATACCTGGGGCCTTGGTGGAGATGGATGGACAAGGCCTCTCCCTTTTCATATGACTTCTTCATGAGGTCTCTCCATGTGGTGTCTCCAGAAGGGTAGCCACTCTTCTAACATGCAAGCTCAGAATTTCTAAAAGCAAAGATGTGGAAGCTTCCAGGTCTTCTTAAGACTTAGTTCCAGGACTAGCACTAGATTCTGCTAAGTTCTGATTGTTAAAGAGAGTCACAGGTCCAGTCCAGGTTCAATGTGGGAGAGAAGAGAAAAGGATTCATACTAAGACATGTGGCCCACTGGGCACTATCTAGAAGACTAGTCACCACACTCCTAACTCAACAATGAGAATAAGCACCATACTCCATTCGAGGTCTAGTGAACTCAGGATGACCTAAGAAGAAATTTCATGTACCTAGCCTCTCATTTGTTTCCTTTCATTTTACTTTTTTCTAGGAGTCAGATTTACAGGGACCGTTGTGACTCCATAGCATTCCTGATCTCAGGGTGAGAAAAGGTAGAAGGTAGTCATCTGAGATTATAATAAAACAGCTTAATTCCATCTACTTAGAGATGGTTCTCTCACTGTTCTACTGTTAGATAACCAAAGAGATGGCATTAAGAGGGCAGAATCAAGTAGAACAAGAGGATGAAGGAGAGCAGACAATCAAATAATCCCATAATGCAGTGGCAACTGTGACAAGTGCCATGGAGCACTGTTAGAGGCTGGGTGAATCATTAGGGAGCTCCTGTGCTCATCTAGACGAAAACTGATGCATGTTGGACCTGAAGGAATGGCAGTGTCCTTTCAGAAAAAGAGATGTATTTTAGAAATGTAAAGTATATGTAATCCAAAGCATTTAATGATCAGAGACATTAGAAGGGAGGGAGAATAACTGAGTTTAGGGACTTGAGTAACTGGATGAATGAGGAAACAATCAGATACCAAGAAAGAAAAGAGAGGAGGAGGAGAACGTTGGGAGTAAATGATGGAGAGTTCACTTTTGTACACACAGTTTGAGCTGTTTGTAGGAGATTTAGTAAAGCTGTGCAGTGGGCAACTGAAAACATGTCTCTGTGGTGAACTTTAATTTTTTTCCTTTCTTTTCCATTCTTTGCTTTCCTCTTCTCTCTCATTTATTTCTATTTCCCAATGTCATCTGCTTTGGATAGGTGGGAAATTACCCACTGAATGAATCCTGAGGAGGGACAGCCCATATCCCAATATAAAATCTTAAAAGGCCAGATTTTTGTTTTCCTGGCCCCCTTGCAGCTAGGATATGTACACATGGTCTTGGTTTGGCCAACCAGATGAACCCATCTGAGAGTCTGAATTAGGAGCAAGTTGCTCAAAGCAGCAAGTTCAGTAGAGAATTCATTCTGGAGGTGGCAACAACACCTATTTCGGAAAAAGCAACACTGCAGCATCCAGTGTTTGAGGCAGCAGGGACCTCCCAGGACAGCTTTGCCTCCCTTTCTTCCAGCCTATTTACCGTATCTTGTTCTCCAGTTTTTCTAGCAACTCTGGGAGCTACACTACACCTCTTTGAAAATTTACTTTAGTGCTTGAGTTAGCCTCTGTGGCTTGCAGCTTAGGTCCCTGGCCTGCTCAGATACTCTAAAACCAGGAGGAGGGACTGGGGATTCATCAGAGAAAAGATGAAGGTTAAAGTCATAAGGGAATGAGATCGTCCAGGGAGAGAGAGTGGGGGTAAGAAGAGAAGTGGCCTGTGGCCAGGAGCCTGAGGCATAGCCACATTAAAAGCATAAGTGGAGAAGAACACCAACATGGTACCTCTGAGGACCATCACTTAGAGGCTTTTCTTCCTCTTCCAGATCCAAAGAGTGAAATCATCCAGGGTAGAGTGAATTCAGGTTTCAGAATGGCTATTTAGGATTCAGAGTTCTACCAACATGAGTAATCTCTTCCATGACAGGTCAGAGAACCCGTGAAGGACATGGAGGGAAGTAGATGGAACTGGAAACAGAGGGCCAACCCCAGCAGTCAGGCAGGTACCATCCAGAGAACAGGCAACGTAAAAGGACCGGGTATAGCTAGAAGGCCGAGGCATAGGGACTTCGGAAGTTCAAAGTTAGGGAGAACAGCACTGGCAAGAAGGGTGCACCAAGATATGTGCTGCTCCTAGGGTAGCTGTTAGCCTGTCCCTTCACACTATTCACCACCTGTCTGGGAGTGTCTGGGCCAGGCCTCACAGGTGTAAGAATGAGAACTCCCTGGGGCATGGAATTTATAATTGAACTAGGGCAGAATCGCTAGGCCTCCTAGGAAGTTCTTGTTCCAGGCAACACAGATGACTGGGTAGTTTAAGTTATAAAAATGTTTTATCCAAATGAGGACAAAACAATACATAATTTATTTGTGGTCGTGAATTCATCTTTGCTGTGAATAGCTGCTAAAGGTGGGGTACTATTGGTCAGCATCTCAAAGTTCCCCAAGATCTGCTGCAGTCACTACCTCTCACATCTAATTAGTCCTCTGTAATACTCACTGCCCTGGGCTTTAATTGTCCAAGTCTTTTCCCTTCAGTTACTCTGAAGCATCTCATAGTATTGAATACCTCTTTTATCCTTCCCCAGAATGGCCAGCAAAGCACAAGCATATATAAGTATTCAGTAAGTACTTGACCTAGATGGCTTATATATATTAAGAAAATCAACACTAAGCTTTTATGCCTAAAATTTCAAACTAATCCTGTCATAGGTCATGGTATATTTCTCTTACCATTGCTTTTTCTTTTCTTGCTCTAGTGACGCTCAGAAAAAACAGGACACTGAAATTTGAGGACTTAATGGAGTTTGGTGTCTTCACTTAGCTGATGTCTATGAAGCCTGACCAGTCTACTTCTAGTTTATAAGATCATGTGGAAGCTTCAGTGACAAGCTTCCACTTTGCGAATGATTTTATGATCCTATAACCCATTGCAATTGCTTAAATGGTGTTTTAATTAGCTGCTTTAAACGACTTTGCTTTTTTACTAAAAAGCAGTGTGTGCTTTAGTTTAAAATATGGGTCACTGGTGTTTCTTTCTAGAAGATGACTGTGTTTAGTACTAGGGAAAATTTAGGATATATTTGAAGAGGTTTTAATTTCCGTAACTCAGGTTGATTTCTGGAATATTAATGTTTCCATACTTCTGTGGATGCAGCAAATTTAGATAAAGGGATATTAAATTTGTTCTGGTTTTTAAATACTGTTAATTCTTTCATGGCATTTCCATGCTGCCAGTTTTTTTTTTTTTTAATGGTACCTGCAACAAGTCAATCAGCTGTGTTTATGTTTATATACTGTTTTAGAAAGAAGGGTTGACCCAGAACATTATGTGCTAGGAAAAATAAAAAGACACTACTCTGGACACAGATTTGCTTTCCCTGCACGTAATGCTTCTGCCAAAACTACCATCTGTGAACTTAGAGAATGCCTTATCCACCATCATGGTATTCCACACAGCACTGCTTTTGATCAAGGAAATTACTTCACAGCAAATAAAGTGTGACAATGGGCCCATGCTCATGGAATTCACTGGTCTTACTATGTTCCCCAACATTCTGAAGAAGCGGACTGATGGAACCGTGGAATGGCCTTTTGAAGACTCTGTTACAGCTAGGCCTCACAGTTTCCTGCCATCTAGGTGGCAATATCTTGCTGAGCTGAGGCAAGGTTCTCTGTAAGGCGGTATATAATTTGAATCAGTATCCAATATATAATACTATTGGCTATATAGTACTCACAGCCAAGATTAGCGGGTTCAGGAATTTAGGGATGGTAATGGAGTGGCATCACTATTACTCCTAGTAACTCACTAGCAAAATGTTTTCTGTCCCTGTGACCTTATGCTCTGCTAGCCTAGAGGTTTTAGTTCAACCAGGATCACAGTAATGATTCTGGCATGCAGCCATTTTGGGTTCCTTGTGCCTCTAAATCAACAGGCAATGAAGAATGTTGCTATACTGGCTATGGTGGTTGATTCTGATTACCAGGGAGAAGTAAGACTGCTATCTCACAGTGGAGGTAATGAAGACTACATCTGGAATATAGGTGCTCCCTTAAGGCATCTCTTGGTATTACAATGTCCTGTGATTAAAGTCAATGGAAAACTATGACAATCCAATCTGGGCTGGGCTACGAATGGCCCAGACTCTTCAGGAATGAAGGTTTTGGTTATCATCCTCACTCCCCTTTCTTCAGGTAAAGAACTGTAACAAGCTAAGGTGCTTGATGAGAACAAAGGGAATGTGGAATAGGCAGTGGAAGAAGGCAGTTATAAATACCAGCTACAACCACATGACCCATTACAGAAATGAGGGCTGTAATTATGATGAGCATGTCTTCCTTATTTTGTTATGTGTGTATGTGTGTATCAAACATCTTTGTTTTCATCCTACTCTTATCCCTTTACCACCTAACATAAGATAAATATCATAGTATTTACCTTAACTTTAACAAAGTATTTAAGTTATGAGATATCAAGGAGAAGAGTAGGCATCACCCAGGGACTTTGAATTCTTCTCTGGGGAAAGGATTGGTACATTTTCAGTTATATATAAGACAGTTGTATCTCACGCCTGTCATCCCAGCACTTTAGGAGGCTGAGGCAGGAGGATCACCTGAGGCCAGGAGTTCAAGACCAGCCTGGGCAACATGGTGAAACTCCATCTCTACTGAAAATACAGATAAAATTGGCTAGGCACGGTGGTGGGCACCTGTAATCCCAGTTACTTGGGAGGCTGAGGCAGGAAAATCGCTTGAATCCAAGTGGTGGAGGTTGCAGTAAGCCGAGATTGCACAGGTGCACTCCAGCCTGAGCAACAAAGTGAGACTCCATCTCAAAAAAAAAGATAACTGTATTATGTTAGGTAGAAATGTGATCCTGTTACTGTCTTTATGATTAAGTATGGTTTAAGAAGATGCATACGGGTGCCAAATTGACAAGGGACAGACTTGTGATGCTTAATTTTATCTGTGGGCCTTGGTGTCTAGATATGTGATCAAACATTATTCTGGATGTTTGGGTAAGAGTCTTTGGGGATACATTAACATTTAAATTGGATAACTTTGAGTAAAGCAGATTGCCCTGCCTTATGTGGATGGGCCTCATCCAATCAGTTCTAGACCTAAATAGAACAAAAACCCGACCTCCCTGAGGAAAGAGCCTTCTGAAACAGATGTCCTTCAGACTCAGAACTGCAACACCAGCTCTTTCCTGGTTCTCTAGCCTGACAGCCTACTTTGAAGATTTTGGACTTACCAGCCTCTGTAATTGTATGATCCAGGTTCTTAAATCAAATGTCTGTATGTATTCGCACATCCTGTAGGTCTGTTTCTCTGGAGAACCCTGACTAATACATGAGATGATTGGATTATTTGTTGATGACTACCATGAGCATTTTGGTTAGAATGGGCACAGCTGACTTGTGGTCCTGAAAACATGGCAAACTGAATTATCCAGACCCCATTCCTGAAACACATACATAGAAATAATACACAAATTATAACATAAAAGGTGAATACAATGTTGACCTTAAAATAAATCTCTAGCTGCAAGAAATAATGAGGAAATTTGCCATGATGGAAATGTTCCATATCCTAATTACACAAATTGTTATTTATTAAAATTCATAGAACTCCAACCTCGAATGCCAACTTTACTGTATGTTAGGGGTTTGTTTGTGTTTTTTAAGGAAATGATGAGGAACAGAAGCCAGAGTGCTATGCTTGTGCCTGGACATGGTGGAAGAGAGAATCCAGGAATCAAACCCAGATAGAGCACTTTCCCAAGCTAGGGGTCAGAACAGAGAACAGGAAATGTGTCCTTGCACTCCTCAAGGTAAAATCATGAAAATCAGATTCCAGCCAAACCTGGAATTCTGGAAGAGTTGCCCCCTTGATGAAAAGGTGTCCCAACAAACTTCAAACCTCTTGCTACAGGCTCAGAAAAGTAAATGTTAAGGCAAAAGATGCTTATCTCTATTGCGGGGTCTGAGTAGAGTGATAAAAGCTTGCAGTTAAAAAAAAAAAAACAAATCCCAAGCCTATACCAAGTACCAAACATGCAGTGCAAATTTTCATTGCTCACAGACAGGTGCAGGAGTTATTAAGCCAAGAAATTAACATGAACATTGATTCCAAAGTATTGAATCCTTGAGGTGTCTGAAAAAAGCAAAATTAAAACTTCTCTATTGTGGTATGTCCAAAACCCAGGGACACACTAAAATACTACAGGAAGAAAAATCAAATATTCACTGAAGATGAGCTCACAAACAAAAATAACAAGCCACTAAAGGAAATGAAACACCATAACAAGAGCCAGCAGATACAAACAGAAGGTTAATAACCATAAAAACTCAAGGTGATGAATCCATTGAAAAACATTCAAAATGGACAATGGAGGTGGAGAATAGATGCCATAATGAGCAAAGAACAAACAGATTTTAAAAGTTATTCATTTATTTTGAGATGAAATTTTGCCCTTTTTGCCCGTGCTGGAATGCAATGGCACCATCTTGGCTCACCACAACCTCCACCTTCCGGGTTCAAGCAATTCTTCTGCCACAGCCTCCCAAATAACTAGGATTATAGGCATGAACCACTATACCTGGCTAATTTCGTATTTTTCGTAGAGGTAGTTTCTCCATGTTTGTCAGGCTGGTCTCGAACTCCCAACCACATGTGATCCTCCCACCTTGGCCTCCCAAAGTGCTGGGATTATAGGCGGGAGCCACCGCACCTGGACAGATTTTAAAATTTCATAAAAATGTTTTCAGAAATGAAAAATAACACTGAATAAATAATTCTATTGATGGATTAAATATTAGAATACACACAATTTTAAAGGAACATATTAACTAAAACATGCTCCAGAGAAAATTACCCAGAATGTAGCACAGAGAAATAAAATTATAAAAAATGAGAACTAGAGATAAAGACACAAAGTATAGAATGAAGCCCACTTATGCCTAATAGAAGTTTCAGAATGAGCTTCTAGAGCAGAGGTTGTCAAACTTTTTCTGTACAGAAATAAGCAGTAAATATTTTAGGCTTCATGGGCCATAGAATCTGTCACAACTATTCAAGTCTGCAATTGTAGCACAAAAGCAGCCATAGAAATTATATGAATAAATGTGTGTGGTTAGGTTCTGGTAAAATTTTGTCAAAACAAGCAGTAAACAGGTTTGGCCAATGTGTCATAGTTTACTGACCCCTGGTCTAGAGAAAATGGGTGTCAAACAATATTTCAGAAACCAGTAGAGAATTCTCCTACATTTTTACATGCTTGATCTTTAGGTTAAAGAAACATAACAAGCCCCAAGCAAGGTTAATATAAATAGCTCCACACTAAGTCATATTGCAGCAAAATTTCAGCATACAAGGGTCAGGAGAAAAATTTTATAAACAACCCGAGAAGTCAGAGTATCTATAAAACAATGGCTGAGAGTACATTTCTCATCAGCAGCAAACAGAATAAAAAAACAAACAAAAACAATAGAATCAAATCTTCACAGAAAATAACAGGCAACTTACAGATTTTATGCCCTGCAAAGTTATTATTCAAAAGCAAGGCCAAAATGAAGATATTCTGAGACAAATACTGAAAGGGTTTACAACCCATATACCCTCAACTGAAAGAACTAGTATAAGCCATAATTCAGAAAAAAAGGAAATTGTGCCCAGAAGGAAAAAGTTGGGTGCAATGTTGAGCAAAGAGGTCTCTTTTCTGTGGGTAAATTCAATATACTTTAACAATAATTACTGACGTCAAAGCTTTTGAAAATAAGATGGAACTAAAATACTAGGAAACAATAATTTAGATTTTGTTAGCTGTTCAAGTTAAAATTTTTAAAGAAAAAACTCATAAAAATAGATATGAAATGTGTAACTTCCAAACTAGGAAAAGGATTAAAAGTAGATTTTTTTGAAGTTTAAATCCAACAGAAGTCAGAAAAGGAAACAAAAGGGAAATACAAACTGATACACGGAAAACACAACATAAAGGCAGAATAAATTTGAATACCGGAGAGAGATCCAAGATGGCCGATTAGCAACAGCTCAGGAATGTAGCTCCCAGTGAAAGCACAGAGAACAAGTGGACGCCGTACTTTCCGACGAATTTTTGTTGCCCACAGACCGAGAGATTCCCGGCAGAGGAGCCACACGGGTCGCCAGCGCGACTCTTTTGGCCAGCGCGGCGCTTCCCGGTGCGGAGTATACGGGACGGACGGGCTCGGCTGGTCCCATCCCCACAAGGAAAACAACAATTGGAAGCTCTGAGGACTGAGAGTTGCACAGCAAGCACAGCGAACCCGGGAAGGTCTGGCTCTGAGGGGAAGGGGCGTCCGCCAAAGTAAAACTAAGAAACCGAAAAACTTCATCACCAGGCGGAGAGAGATCCAAGATGGCCACGTAGCAGCGGCTTGGGATTGTGGCTCGCGGTGAGGGCGCAGAGAGCAAGTGGACGCCGCAATTGCAGACGAATTTTTGAGGCCCACGGACTGGGAGATTCCTGGCGAGGGACCCACACGGGTCGCCAGCGCGACTCTTTTGGCCGG
>PVKP010039148.1:0-20357 GCA_004027715.1 Plecturocebus donacophilus
ACAAACTTCACCATGTTGAGAGCAGAGTTCTATTTTTGAGCAATTAATCAATGTAAAAGGTAACTGAGCAAATAATCAATTACAGACGTTTAGAAAAGAAAACTCTTTCTTAAGTGCAAATAGCTCAATGCTGGGATCTCAAGGTCCAGTCTCCTGCCGGCACAATCAAGCAATGGGTAAATGGGGAAAAGAGTCAACTCACTTCTAAGAGCTTCAGTTCCTGCACACAGTTATGCAGCAGCTCTAGGGCGCGCTGGGCCACCTCCCACGGCCTCTGCAGGAAGAGCAGCAGGGTGCACTGGCGAGAGAACAGGTAACTGCGCAGATCTAACAGGGTGGCTTCTCGCCTCTGGATGGATTCCCGCTTCTCCATATCTATGGGCTTTCGGAGGATCAGTCCGTTCCAGCTCTTCACTGGCTGGCAGAAAAAAGTCAGCCAGTTGGCACCGTCTAAACAAACACACATGATGAAAGGTGCTGACTGCAGGTACTTCACCTTCCTGAGCTTCCTGCTCAGGCTGAGGATGGTGGGCAAACAGGCAGCTTCATCACCAGTTGTTCTATGACCACTGCCCACACCCTTCTTGGTCTAGGGATAGGGATGCGCACCCATTCGGCTCCCAGCATTGACACCCAAGCTGAGGGTAACATGACCCAGGCAACAAGGCACGCCACCCTACCATGCCCAGAAAGTCATGGGTGGGAGCTGAACAGGTCGGGAAGCCACTCAGAGACCGACAGGCTGCACGGTTAGGGAGGCTCAGGCCGTCTCAGGCCGAGGGAGGGCTCTAGTCTTGGGCTGCAGCATGGCTGGGCTTCATTATCTTCACCTGTGGGCTGCAGCGCAGTCTGCTCTGACCATCCTGGTGTTATTGGCCTTCCTTAGACTACTTCCTTAGTCTTCCTTAGACTAGTTAGGCCTTCCTTATTTCCCTAACTCAATCACATCACCTCCCTGAGTCAAGCTCCTGACGAAAGGACAGGGAGGACTTGGCAGCAGCAGGCAGAAGGGAAAAAGAATGACTGCTTGTCAAAAATTTCAGCAGGGCTCCCAGAGGTTTCCTTACACCCCTAAGGCTCAAATACCATCTTAAAACAAGCATAACAATGTAGAATAACAAGTCCATCAATTATTATTGAAAAAACATTTTTCATCTATTTTTCTCCCCCCAATAGAGAGGTGTCAAAACCAGCTCGTTCCTACATGGCATCCTGACATGGTTAAATACCTGACATGCCAAGGCCAGGTAATACTCCCCTGACTGATATGAGCTCCTCCTCAGAGCTGCTGGAGCACACGGCAGTGCGGTGTGGCAGTGTGGTGTGCCTACTGTCCCAGCGCCAGCAGTTCCCTTTGCTAGGCTCCCCTCCCACCAGGATTCTCAAAGGGAACTCCCACGTTTCAGTCAGGACTCTGTGCCAGTGCCGCCCCCACAAAGAGGCCACCCCAGTGCCCTAAGCTCCAATGGAACATACCGTCTGAGCCCCTTTCTACAGCTCAAACTTACTACTATGGACGGCAAGGGACAGATTTACTTTTCTGTGCCAGTTTCCCCTTCACATAAGTGCCATAAAGGAAGGGATTTTGTTTTATTCCTCCCTGTATTTAGAACAGTGCCTGGCACATGGTGTTCCCTAAGTATTTGTTGAATGAAAGTACAAAAATGAACCATCTTACTCAGTGGCAAAACTTGGTCCAGGCTTACTTTTGGATTTTAAATTGCCCCAGATTTTAAAACCGACACAAAAAAAAACAAATACATTAGGTAAAATGTAAGAAATATGTAAACTATTTCAACCTTGAAGGCACCTTCCCACATGCACTGACATCCCTTCAGGTGCCTGGTCCCTGAAGCTCCAAGCACCTATTCTGCAGGGGCTATATGGTCTTTTATCTTAGAAATGACACTTATTCAATGTTGTGTGTGTATATGGCATCACAGGCACACGGACCTGTGATTACCAGCCTGTCCGAGGCCACCAAATGCCCTCAGTTAGAATGTACAGGTTAAACACAACTTTTACAAGCTCATACGATATGGCCTCAAGGTTGTTAACCTGCTCATCTCATGGTAATTAGAAACTCTGACTGACAGTTTTAGATTTCTTGATTAAAAACCTAAATAAACTGATTAAGCTCTAGGCATTCTTTCAAAGGGGTTCTCCATGAAAAGACTGGGGACTATTCTATTTGGTGCTTAGTGAAAATATTTTGAATTAATGTATGTACCAGTTATTACCATTTCTTATAAAATTCAAACTTCTTTTGCCAAATAAATCTACTTTTTTCTTTTTCTTTGTTTTTTTTTGAGATGAAGTCTTGTTGTGTCACACAGGGTGGAGTGCAGTGGTGCGGCCTCGGCTCACTGCAACCACCGCCTCCTGGATTCAAATGATTCTCCTGCCTCAGTCTCTGGAGTATCTGGGACTACAGGCACACAGGACCACATCTGGCTAATTTTTTGTATTTTTACGAGAGACAGGGTTTTACCATGTTGGTCAGGCTGGTCTCGAACTCCTGGACCTCATGATCCACACATCTCGGCCTCCCAAAGTGCTGGGATTACAGACGTGAGCCACTGCACCCAGACCAAATGTACTTCTCAAAAAAAAAAAAAAAAAAAGTAAGATATTTAAAAAATATGTATGTATAGGCTGGGCATGGTGGCTCATACCTCTAATCTCAGCAATTTAGGAGGCCAAGGCAGGAGGATTATTTGAGGCCAGGAGTTCGAGATTAGCGTGGCCAATATGGTGAAACCCCATCTCTACTGAAAATATAAAAGTTGGTGGTGCGCACCTATAGTTCCAGCTACTCAGTAGGCTGAGGCACAAAAATCAGTTGAACCTTGGAAGCAGAGGTTGCACTGGGCCGAGATCGCACACTGCCCTCTAGCCTGGGGGACAGAGTGAAATGCTGTCTCAAAAATAAATAATAGATAAACAGGCCGGGTGCGGTGGCTTACGCCTGTAATCCCAGCACTTTGGGAGGCCGAGATGGGAGGATCAAGAGGTCCAGGAGTTCAAGACCAGCCTGACCAACATGGTAAAAGCCCATCTCTAGTAAAAATACAAGTATTATCTGGGTGTGGTGGCATGCACCAGTAATCCCAGCTACTGGGGAGGCTGAGGTAGGAGAATCGCTTGAATCCAAGAGGCGGAGGTTGCAGTGAGCCGAGATCACACCACTGCACTCCAGCCTGGGGGACAGGGCAAGACTCAGTCTCTAAACAAATAATAAATAAATAATATGGATACATAAAATATAAGCAACAGAGTTTTGGCTCTTCTATTTTGTTTTACTTAGTAAACACTTTGATTGGTTATATGTCTCTTTTGGCATCTCAGGAGAGAGATATGCAGACCTGAACCTCATGAGCACTCGAAGCCAGTATCCATCAGCACCGCTGATGATTTCCAGAGTGAGGACAGTGCCCACAGCTAACGCTGACCATTCCACACTTCATCTCCCTCCAGGTCCTCCAGCTGACAGTGGGGCGCCTCGAAATTACTCCTTCCTTCACACATGGTGACAAGGGTTCTCCAAAAGGACGCTGGCAAAGATGCCCACTATAGCACTGCTTGTGGTAACAAGAAACAGAAAAGAACCCAATGTCCAACACCAGGGAACAGGATCGAGCCACGAATCCCAACTGTAACAAAAACAACTCCAAACCTTCCCTGTTAACCTGGAAAGATGCCCTTGATGGGCTGTGAGTAAGAAAAAGGAGCGACAGAGAAACATCTACATAACACAGTATCACTTTCATCAAAGTAAGTATCAGCGAGAAACACTGAGGACAGTAACCAATGCTTCTCTTTGTGCATGGTTTCACTGCGCCGGTTCTTTGATTTTAAAAGAACTTAAGGTATTATTTTAAAGTGTAAAAGAAAGATGAACACCCAAGGTGTTATATAAGCTCACAGCAATGAGCACTCAAGCATTCCAAAGACAACCCCGGATGGAAGGAAAAGGGACGCCCATCCCCTCTGATTCTAACAATGGACAGAATCGGAAGTATTGCCAGCAGGCCACTGAGTTGTAGAAAGGGCATTTTATACCTGGAAAACAGCTTTTTTTATTGCTTTTGTTACTTAAGATTTTCTAAAACTGAAAATGACTAATTGTTGATTCTCATTTCATTTCCTCTAGGAATCATGAGAACACAACCGATATGACGTGTATAAGAATAACAACAAAAGATGTGCCTTCATTAGGTAAATAAACGGCCGCTTCGAGACCATCCTAAAGTGGAGAAGGCTCACTAAGAGAAGGGTGAGGTACTGGAGCGCCACTACTCACCCCCGGCCCCGAAGTTGACAACATACTGAGAGAAGAGGGCGTCCAGCTCGTCGTACTGCACCAGGGCGTCCTCGAACTGCTGCAGCATCTCGAAAACAAAGGCAAGCTCCTCCTAGTCACCCAAGATACATTTTTTAAAAAAGCAAAAATGTAAATCAACTTATGGAAGACACAATAAATCACCATTAAAGATTACAACAGAGAAA
This sequence comes from Plecturocebus donacophilus, assembly GCA_004027715.1. Classification (NCBI taxonomy): domain Eukaryota; kingdom Metazoa; phylum Chordata; class Mammalia; order Primates; family Pitheciidae; genus Plecturocebus; species Plecturocebus donacophilus. The sequence goes on from PVKP010039148.1 coordinate 4,510, forward strand.
GGCGTGCAGCACTATGAATAAGTGATGACCATACATGCCAACACTCACGCATGCAGGAGAAGCTGAAAAAGGCCAAGGTAATTTCTGAGCGTCCCTGACCCATCGGCAGCACCGGACATACTGGTCAACCCCTTGTCCTTGGGATGCTTCTTGGTGTCAGGACCCGGCCCCCTGGTCCCCTCACCCCTTGCTCCGGCTCCCTCTGGTCAGGTGGCTGGTTCCTCTCCTTCCCCAGGCTCTCTGCTGGAGGCCTCAGGGCTCAGCCCTTGGACCTCCCTGTCAACACTCACTATTCCCTGTCAGTGACTGAGCCCCCTGAGTGATGTGGAGATGACTCTGTGTGCCATCTACACATCATAACCACTACACATTTAGGACTACAGCTCAGACCCGACTCTGGCTCCAGTGGCATGCACAGCACGCTTGTGTGGACCCCTAACAGATAGCTCAGGCTTACACATGGAAACCCAAACCTTTCCCAAGTGCTCCGCCCATAGTCTCCCCCATTTAGTCAGAGGCTGCTCATCACATTCAAAAGAGAATCCTAAATCCTTTCAAGGCATCCCCAGGCCCTGCAAAATCTATGTCCCCCACCCCCACCCCTTCCCAGCAGCACCCCTCTGGCCTCACTCAGCTCCCCACCAAGGCCTCCTCACTGCTGCTCTCATGTGCATGGCAGGCAGCTGCCTGGGGGCCTGTGCGCAGCCCCATCCAGGGGCCTGGAACACCTCCTCTTCCTCTAAACATCCACAGGCTTGCTCTCCAGCCTCCTGCAGTTCTGGCTAAGTCCCCAGCCCAGTGAGGCCTCCCCTCCTCCTGCCCTCAGCCCAGCACCCTACACCATCTCTGCCTGTGGCACTCTCGCCCTAGCATCTGCATCACTTCGTTTCCTGTGTCTCCTCCACTGTCACACAAGCTCATAAGAAACGCGCACTGACGGGTCCCGGCATCAAGAGGAGGGCCTGGCACCTGTCTATGCACAGTAACCTTTGTAGAATGAGAAAATGAAGAGACAGTGACAGGTGATTGCTTTCTGATCTCTGTTATTGAGCATTAATAAGTAAAGACCAGGAGGATGTGCACCCACAGAAGCCTCCCCTGACATGGTCAGGTCTTTGGAATCCAGTTCTACCCCATGTACTTGTAGACATTATTCCCAGACCCTTAAGGGCCCGGGTCCCACCCACTAGGTGAGAACTGAGAGCTCTCCTTTCTCTCCTTTGTACCTTGTTTCCCCTGAAAACACAGGTGGGCTGTGTTTTACAAGAGAAACTGCTAAGTTACATCGAACTTCCTTTTCTTTGTGAAGTATTTTCAAGACTGAGTACTCTAATAATCTTTTTCTTTTAAATTGTGATAAAATGTATGTAACATAAAACTGACCATCTTAACCATTTTTAAGAGTATAGCTCAGGCTGGGCACAGTGGCTCACGCTTGTAATTCCAGCACTTTGGGAGGTCAAGGTGGGCAGATCACTTGAGGCCAGAAGTTTGAGACCAGCCTGGCTATCATGGTGAAACCCTGTGTCTATTGAAATATAAAAATTAGCTGGGCATGGTGGCAGGCACCTGTAATCCCAGCTACTCAGGAAACTGCGGCAGGAGAATCGCTTAAACCCAGGAAGTGGACAGGTTGCAGTGAGACGAGATCGCACCACTGCACTCCAGCCTCAGTGACAGAGCAAGACTCCAAGCGTACAGCCCAGTAGCATTAAATGCATTCACACTGTTGTGCAGCCAATATCCAAAACTTTCTCATCTTCCCAAACAGAAGCTCTGTCCCATTGAACATTCACTCCCATTCTCCCTCTGCCAGCCCCTGGCACCCCCGCTCCTCTTCTGTCTCTGAATCTGAGTGTTGTGGGACCTCACATAAGCAGAATCACAGTATCCGTCCCCACATGCCTGCCGTTATTTCACTCAGTATCATGACCTCTAGGTCCAATCATGCGGTAGCATGTGTCATAATTTCCCTCCTTACTCGTTTTAAATTCTGAACTAATCTCAGACCACAAAAATGTTGCAAAAAAAAGAAGTATCTAGCTTCCATACAGCCCTTACTCAGCTTCCTGAACACTGCCATCTTCTATGACCATGGTATAACTGTCAAAACCAGAAAATTAACCTAAGTATAATACTATTAACTAAACAGCCTCGTTGGAATTTCAGTGGTTTTTCTACTGATGTAGCTGTTTCTGCTCCAAGACCCTACCCTCGACCCCCGCCCAGCCCAGAGTTGCTGCTTCCTTCAGTCCCCTGCAGTCTGTCAGTTTCTCCATCTGTCTTTCACCAACATGGCACCCTTGGAGAGTGCTAGGTTGTCTAATCTCCCTCCACTTGGGTTCATTCAACATGTTCCATGACTGTCGTGAGATTATCATTTTCTACAGAGAAAAGATGCTAAGTTTTTCTCAGCGCATCTTACCAATGATTTCACGAGGTGGACACAAGTCCTCATGAGTGGGACTGGCCTTACCGTTTCATTCAGGTGGTTTGTACTTGGTTTCCCCACTGCGGAGTGCCTACTGCTCCCTCAAGCTGACAGATATCTCAGGGGCCACCGTAAGACTATGCAAGCCCACCTCTTCTCAGGCCTTTGCCCACCACTCTGGGCATCCATCAGTAATCCTGCCTCCAACAGTTCTTGCTGGGGTGTTGGCCTAAAAGCGATTTTCTATTTTTCTTTCCTTCTGCATTTAAGTGGAATTCTTCTGTAGGGAAGAGTTGACCCTTCTCCTCCATCTATTTATTTAACCAATGTCTATCAATACAGGTTCATGGATATTAGCAACTCTCCCCTTATCTACTCTGTTGCTCACGCTGCTCCAGCTTTGGCCGCCGGAGGCTCCTTGGGCAGTGCCTGTGTCCTTTTGATGCCCCATCTGCTTCCACGCATTTCCTGACTTTCTGGGTCTAAAGATATTCCAGGTTTTTGTTTTTAAAAACTGTGCCAATGAGATTACCACAAGAGGTGCCTCACTAAGAAAGAAAGGAGAAGGGAGGGAAGGAGCAAGGGATAGAGGGAGAGAAAGGAACCACCTAGTTCTATAATTAGTCAAGTACCTGAACCATGAAATATTCACAAAAGCTCCAGCCTGGCTCAGTCCTCTTCTCCCTCAAGGTTCTCATGTCATCCTCAAACTTGCCTAGGTTTTTGGTAAAAGACATAAGAAGCAGTGTCCTGAGTTTGGTCAGGAAGGCATTCCAGGATTCCTGAGTTCGAGAAGAGTCCTTCAAGGGGTCGGAGAGCACAACACACCTGCAAAGACATGAACAGACTATCTGGGAAAGACTCTCCATGCACAGCGCCACTGCTCAGCAGCTGCTACTGTCCTGAGCGTCCATTCCCTTCCTTCCTCCTCCTCCCTTTTTTTTGAGACAGAGTCTTGTCTGTGGCCCAAGCTGGAGTGCAGCGGCACAATCTTGGCTCACTGCAATCCCCACCTCCCGGGCTCAAGTGATCCTCCCGAGTAGCTGGGACCACAGGCATGCACCACCAGGCCCGGTTAATTTTTGTATTTTTTTTGTAAAGATGAGGTCTTGCTATGTTGCCCAGGCTGGTCTTGAACTCCTGGGCTCAAACAATCTTCTTGCCTTGGCCTCCCAAAGTGCTGGGATTACAGGCGTGAGCCATCACATCTTGCTTCTTTCTTCTTTAAACAGTGAAAATGAGGCAGGCGGTAAGAAACTAGGTTAGGAAAAGGCTTCATCATGAACTGATCATGAATATGAGCAGTAAGTTCTACAGAAATTCAAAGGAGAGTTTGCTATAGAATCAACTAGAAAGGGGGAAAGGGATTTACATGAGTCCAATCTGTAAAATAACAGAATCACACCTCACTCAGTTTCCTGTCTCCTTCAAAATCCATTCTGGTTCCTTGGGATCGACAGGATCAATGCAGATTTCTCAGCACAGCACATGAGGACCATGATGTCTCACTTTACTTCCTCTCCTTCCCAGCTCAAGCCCGCTGACCTCCCGCTCTCCTCTCTTCATGAGCACATTCCTTCCACCCAGGCATGGCAGCCTCATGAACAAACCTCTCCTGACCACTGCCCCAACTGCTCTGCCCACACTGCTGCTAGGCTGCAGGCCTCACAGGAAAACACTCTCCTTCTCTGTGCCTCTATCCCTCCCACTAGCCTATTAGCTCTTCAAGGAGAGGCTTAATAAACAAGTAACAAGTCAAGGCTTAGAACATGGCTTAACATATAGGGCTGAACAGTTCAATTACAAAGAGGCTGCACCCATGATGTAAAAAGGTCAAACACACAAAATTACACAAAGTTCCCAAAAGATTTGGACAGGGCAATGTATTTATCTGATAGGCTGGAAATGGTAAATTTCTTTAGCCTTGGTAATAGTAATTAATTTAGAAAGATGATGAATAAATGTGAACTCAGAAATAATTTTAAAAACATTGATTCTATGAGCTTGCCAGTTCTCCTTAGTAAATACTTTATTTGAACTACCAAAAAGTAGCAAAACGAACTGACTCTAAGTTCCTTTGCTCCATGCCCAGCATATCCTTTGGAGGGATGGCTAAATTCACAGAATATAAACTAGGGGACAAAACAGTAAAGCCGCATCCACTATACATGCTCCGCCACATGAACAACCAGAACCAAGAAGAAAACTTACAGCTTGGTGGCTGGCTTTCATTCTGTTCAATCCACCCACTGCACACTTTCTTCCCTGAAAGACAAAGGGACCAGAGCCACTCACTCCAAAGGTCCCCAAAGGACTAACGTGTACTTATCCACTGTAGAAGCTTCCCGGGACCTATGAGCTTGTTAATTTATCCTTAAGGCATTCTCAATGTTGATATAATTATCAACATTTATTCCCAACCAGATACAAATTCTCCTGTACACCTATGGGGGTGAGGGAAATGGAAACTACCACAAATGCCAACCACCAAAACAGTAACTGTTTCCAGAAATCAATCAGATACAGAGTCACAATATGGCCTCTCTCTTATTAGACTCTGTAACTTGGACTGTTTCTAGATCACCAACAATTTTTTTTTAAGTAAGAAAGAACTACACTTCAGAAGTTCACATCAAGCCTAAATCATTAACTCAGAAAAGGAGAGCCCAAAACAATGAATTTAGTCAGGGATGGTGGGGCCAATCTGGAGAGCGACGCAATCCCCCAGGTAGGCAGACGGCAGGGGCTGGAGGCACACATGGAACAAGGGGCTCCAGGCTGCAGCTTCAGTGAGTCACTGCAACGGCCATGGGTCCAAACAGATCACAAGTCAACCCTCGTCTCTACCAACCTTGCACTTCGCAAATACTCAAAAAACGCACAAAACCTATTACCAAGCAATTTTCCTTTAGGGAAGGTATGTTGAAATAATTAAGGACATTCACAACATCTGAGCTAGAAAAATATTCATAACATTGCTGTTTATAAGAATAAGTAAGCAAAAGCCTAAGCCCAGCAGCAGAACATATACGTAACTTACGGCACATTAATACTAGGGAATATTATCCACTCACTGACACGGAGGGTCTAGAAATACAACTATAAATTATAGAAAATTTTTACAATATATTGAGTGAAAAAAGTATAAAAAACATACAAAAGTATGATATTAATTTAAAATACACACACGTATTAGGTATGCATAAAGTCTGAAAAGATACATACCAAAATACTAACAGTTAATATCCATTTTTTTTTTTTGCTCATTATCTTTTTCTAATAATTCTACAATGAACATGTAGTGTGCATAATCAAAATTAAACACAAGACTAATGTTAAAAAATAGTAAGCCACTTCAGGGCCAAGTGTTACAGTATTTTCAAAGGCCAGCAATTATACTGTGTAATGAAACAATTGTCAAAAAAAGTAAAAAAAAAAAATTGCCAATACAGACTCTATTAAATTCAAATTTATGAAAATTTCATCAAACTCTTTACATTAAAAAAAAAAAAAGATTTGCTGAGTGATGGCCACAGGCTTTGAGCGGCCCCTGCCCGGATGGCAACAGTAGTTCTAGGGGGAGAATAGCATGGACCCTGAGTATATCTTCCCCAGTCAGACTGAGGAACTGGGGCCACATGAGGGCCCTTCAGAAGGCACTGGGGATTGGAGCAGTGAGGAGCCTGAGGAAGAACAGGAGGAAACGGGGTCGGGCCCAGCTAGCTACTCCTACCAGCCCCTGAACCAAGATCCTGAACAAGAGGAGGTGGAGCTGGCACCAGTCAGGGATGGAGATGTAGTTGCTGCCATCCAGGATCAAATCCAGGCCCTGGGGCTTCATTTGCCAGATCTACCATTAGAGAGTGAAGATGAAGATGAGGAAGCACCTACAGTGTTGAACAACCACAGCTCTATTCCCATGGACACAGAGCACGTAGAACTGGTGAAAAGGATGACGGCTGGAGTAAGCCTGCCTGCGCCAGGGGTTCCTGCCTGGGCTCGGGAGATATTAGATGCCCAGTGGGAAGATGTGGTACAGAAAGCCCTCCAAGCCTGGCAGGCATCCCCTGCCTGGAAGTGATCACAGTGAGAGACGCCTTATCTTCCTACATTCCAGGCCAGAACCAGCACAGGACTGAACACATCCCTGGTTGTAATGTCCATTTCCATCTTCCCCATCTCCCTTTCCACATCAAGGCACATCAGGCTTCTCAGAGACCCACTTTATTCAGTTCTGTACATATGGGACATCAGCCCAAGCCCAACCCACCTCAGCATGTATCACTCTGTGGAGAATAAAGCACCCTATGTACACAGCCCAAAAAAAAAAAAAGAGATTTATTAAGGGGTACCTTTACAAATTAATAAAAATAAAATGGTAGAAGGTATATTTAAACCTATCAAAGACGAAAGGTTGGAAATTTTAGTAAATTACGTTTAACGTATAAAGGATAGTCATTAAAAAGCAAGTTAATTTTAAACAGGCTCAGCAGAAACATATTATTGGAAAATAGATAAAGATTATAAACAAAGACTTAAAAGTAATCAATAGGTACTTTGCAAAAATTATACAATTTGAACATTTCACAAGTTGAGACTAACAGACCTCATTAGCACCAATTTGTTTACTTAATATAATCCCAAATAAATATTATTTCTTTTGTGATATGAATAAAAACCTCCCAGGCCCCTTGGTTTTAACGGCTAACCCCGCCTCCATGGTTTCCATCGGCACTGGCCCGTGCTCCTGGTAGGCTACGGAACAGAGTGCTTGCTCTTCCTGCCAGGTTTCATGGCACTCCACTCTTTTCAGAACAAAAAATGTTAGTATTTGAACCACAGGGAGGGGAAGGACACTCAATCATGTAGTATCTTGTTAAATGCTAAGCTGATTCCTTTTGGTTAGCTAATTTATGAGTAACACACCTTACAAAGAAGTTTCCAGAAGTTCAAATTGAATGAAACTTCTCTTAAGATGAGCCATAAGCTCAACTACCTAATTATTTAATTCAATCCATTAAAAAAAGCAAGCCTGAACATTAGTGTATCCAGTATGCATGGAACATGGAAAAGGCATCCACCCACAGCTCCTCCTGCTGAAAAGCTACCACTGAGGCCTGGAGAGTCACATGACAGAACAGCTGGCCTGGTCTGTTTGGGGCTGCAGGCTGCACCCAGCACTGCCTGCCTGTGCTCCTCCCTTACCTCCCACGCACTCTTCATTTCTTAGCCCATCTCTGCTTTCTCAGTGTGGGCCTCCCTTGGCCCCAGAGTAGGCCAGCTACCCGGCTGCAGGCTGTTGTAGTACCCTGGAGCCCTCCATCTGAGCCCTCACCACCATAAGCATGGTGACCATGGGCTAAAACGACCTGCTGGACCAGGGTAGGTTACAGGTTTGCTGCTGAATCCCCAGGCCCTGCGTAAGTTCCAGTGCTAAACTATGAGATGCAGACCATCAGTTACAGAGAAGTTAATATGCTGGCTGGCTCGACTGGCAACGGCATCACTGAAGAGAAAGGGAGTGAGCTACTCCAGGACAGAGAGCAGGGCTCAGGAAAAGAAAGCCTACGCAATCTATTAACTGCCAATGTTTCAGGATTCCCTTTTACAGTTTCTGAAGGGGTCAGGTCAGCATTTTATAACTTGTGTACTTAGGAACTCTCAGTAAGTGTTAAGGTAAAGAAAAAATGTTTAAGGTCCCCTGTTCTACACAGAACTGCAAGACTTGCTGCTGTCAGGCTTCAGAAAGGACCCACCAAGAGGCGCCCCCAGGATCATGGGCCCGGGACCCGCTCCTCCCAGGCAGCACACTTGGAAGATGACTGCTTAGAGTCCCTGGCCTGCCTGAACAGGAACTCCACAAGGACAGGTGCCAGGTCTCCCTGATGGCACCCCACAGACGCTCACTCGAGATCACTGAGTAAGTATTCATTACTACCCAGGAAGCCGGCAATCCATATCACGTCAGGTATTAACCAAATGAGGTAAAATTAAAGATACACTTACCTGTCACTCTGTTTATTACAAAAATCGTTTCTTATTTTGTCCACAATAGAGGTTCGGGGAAGGATGTTGGTTTTGTTTTTTTTCTTGGCATCATTTTCAACTATCACTATTAACCAGTCCACAGAGCTGTGAGCCTTCAGAACATTCTGCCACTTGGTGAGGTCATCTTTTACTGTAGCTTTATACACTTCAGTATCCTAAAAACAAACAAGTCACTGTGAAAGCAAGTTGAGCAATGTCCTCTAGTTCATACAGAAAATGTGCCTAATAACAGCCTGCAGTGGCCGCAGGGTTTGAAAGCGCCGGGACAGCCTTGGGTTTTACACTGAACACAAAGCGCATTGGCCTTACAAGCCCATGGAAGGGCTCTGTCAGGCTCAGCATGGCACATGGGCATGCACAGCCCCAATTCTCACAACCCCAAGGGATGTGAGTGTCCCAGTGATCCAGAGAAGAGACTGAGAGTCAGACGGTTGAGTGAGATGCCCAGAGCAATGCCATCTGTTAGGCAAGTTAGGGCTTTAAAGAACAGGTCCAACATGGTCAACAGCTCTGGGCCCAAGCACCATATGACTGCATTCCTGCTGTGGCATGCCCTGGTCTCAGGAGGCAAAGCTGGCGATCATGGCACAGCCTGGACTGCCCATAGGAACCCCAGGCTAGTGTCCTGGCAGCTTCCACCACAGCCTCTGAGCTCTGTGCCCCTGGGAGCCACTCCAACCTCAAGTCTACGAAGGCCATGTCAGAAAGCAAGCAGCTACAGCTGTGAAGCCCCGGAAAGAAGGCAACATGCAGCTTCCGCAATGCTGCTCTACTTCCTGACAGGCAGCAGGGAGCCGCGTCGTCCTAGAAATCAATCCCGCTTCTCACTCAGGCCCAAGCGCGTGCCTGCCAGAGAAAAGGCCCTTCCCACAGAAATGCAAAGGCGTTCAGCTTGGTTCTCTTCCAGAAAGAACCAGGAAAACAGACATTTTCCCTGTTATCACTTATCATCGCCCTTCTATTCCATAAATCCACTCAGTAGAGTCCAATTCCAGTTAGACTTAGAAAATCTAAACCCAAAATACTTAATTCACGTCCAAGTTAGGCACTGAAAAGATGTGGAAGCAGTAACTCACAGCTACAGTCAAATCGGTATCTTCTCCTCTTTTGCTAGATCCTCACGGTCCTGCCCTAATTTCTCTGAACTTTGAACTCACTCTTGAATAACACTCATGCAGACAGAAGCAAATCAGAGTTTCCAGGAGTGACTTAAATCTTAAAACCTGGCTGGGTGCAGTGACTCATGCCTGTAACCCTAACACTTTGGGAGGCCACAGTGGGCAGATTGCCTGATCTCAGGAGTTCAAGGCCAGCCTGGTCAACAGAGTGAAACCCCATCTCTACTAAAAATGGAAAAATGAGCCAGGCATGGTGGTGCGCATCTGTAGCCCGAGCTACTCGGGAAGCTAAAGCAGGAGGATCGCTTGAGCTGGGAGGCGGAGGTTACAGTGAGCCCAGATCGCGCCACTGCTTTTTGGCCTGGTGACAGAGCAAGACTCCATCTCCAAAAAACAAATCTTAAATCTTAAATTCTGTATCCAGCTTCTCTTTCGGTTTAATTAACTAAACAGAAAGTTCCCAAAGGCAGTACTTCTCATTTGTAGCCTGATTTTAAAAACTGCTACGTCCTGATTTAAATTTCAAACAAATATACAATCTGGAAAGATCTTTTACTTTAAAACCTGATATTAAAACCACCCAGAAAACTCACTTTTCTGAAAATAAATATCCAACAGTAACTTAATAACCTAGTGCACATTTTCCATAGAGCAGCAGTTCCTGGGACTCAAAGCATAGATTTTATAGCACTGGTGAACCGCTCTGTGCCAGAAGCCCCAATGTGCCATGCCTGGAAGCAAAACCAAAAGGCCAGCAGGGCCCAGAGCCTGTTACTCCCAAGAGGAGACACACCGCGCCCAGATGCTCCCATCCACTCGTCACAGGTGAGCCATCAAGGAGCTGCTAGAAGCCTCTCTGCCCCTTACAAGGCCACCAAGAGCCCTTCACCTGGAGGCCTGTACACTCCCACCCTAGAAGGAGTCCTGGCTCCAGGCTGTCCAGGACCAGGTGGGAGCTGCCACATCCCTTGAGGGGACACTAGAGCAGATCTGCTTAGTCAATTTGCAGGAACTCTCCAGAAGAGACCTCACAGAGCATAAGGCAGGACAGAGGGAGTACGAAGAAGTTCCACATAATTCTGGGAAAAACGGGTTGGCAAGATACAGCCTATCACTCATCCCAGCAGGCAAACAAAACAACGTGATAATAACGACTCCATGACTCTTAAGAGGATCATGCCTAGCCAGTGAGGCTAAGGGTCTCTAAAAAAAACAAAGTCACTGCAGGAAAACCCATGAGCAGGGAGGGGAACACATACAGAACCCGAGAGCCGAGCCAGACGGGAAGGCTCCAGCTCCATGACAGAGGCAGCAGCCCAGGGCAGAGCATCAGGGCCCACGGGGGGCAAGGACGGTAGGCCGCCCCAGGTTCCAGAGCTCGGCATTGAGGAGGGCATCCAGGTGGTGGTACAGGGAAGTACAGAATAAGAGGTGAGGCCTCAAGCGAGATGATGAAGGATTCTGGGGCTGGCACAGGGTGTTGGGGCCAAGCAGGGCACAAAGGGCACCCACAGACAGGGATGTCCTCATAAGGGTACTGCAGATCAAGTGAGGTGAGGAGGAAGTCTGTGCCAGGCACAGTGCCAGGCAAGTGTGGGATCAGGCACCCACCTGCTGGGAGCAGAGCAGCAGTGACAGGAGGACGGCCATCCACAGAGGGATCCCTCCCATCAGAAGTACGTGGAGAACCAGTGCCCGGCTCCTCCAGGTAGTGAAGGGAGGAAGCCAGGATCACCCTTGCAGTGCTGGACTGGAATGGGCTCACATGTATACGTGTGTATGTATGTACATAAGCAGCCACACACGGAAACAGATGTAAACGTGTGCATGTATATGTATGGGTGCACACATGCGATCTCCAGCCATACCGAGAGCCCATCAGCAAAGCTCTCCCCAGCTCCAGGTCCTGATTTCTAAATATAGTTCCCCACTGGAAGGAGCCAGGGCTAAGCCCTGAGATGCAGCAAGAGAAGGGGGTGAGCCCAGAATGCCCTGTGTTCAAGAGTACTCAAAGAATTAGTACATCTCAGGAGGCCACAGAAGCCAAATTCAGAACAATCTGTAAATCAATCATATTAATCATTAACACTATGATAGTAATAGATTATACTCCATCAAAAACTACAAATCAATGAGTGAACTGCTTCCAGCCAAGAAGAAGTGACAGGGACTGGATTACACCACTGCCTGAACCAAAAACAAAACAAAACAACCACCCCCCCCACCCCCCACATACACACACACAGCAGGCATGGTGGCTCATGACTGTAATCCCAGCACTTTGGAGGCCAAGGCGGGTGGACTACTTGAGATCAGGAGCCCAAGACCAGCCTGGCTAACATGCTGAAATCCCATCTCTACTAAAAATGAAATATTAGCTGGGCATGGTAGTGCACACCTATAATCCCAGCTACTCAGGAGGCTGAGGCAGGAGAATCATTTGAACCTGGGAGGTGGAGGTTGCAGTGAGCTGAGATCCTACTACTGCACTTCAGCCTGGGTGATAGAGCGAGACTCTGTCTCAAAACAAAATTTAAAAAAACCACACACAAAACACCAAAAACCAAGAAACATGAATCAATGGTTTTCAAGACCATGGACACGGAGGAACAAAGGACAATGATTCCTCCCCACAACCCTTAGAGATGGGAAACAAGCCCAGCAAGCCCTCTGGGTACAGAGCGGAAGCCTGGTCGACTCCCTGAGTTGAGGACACAGAGCTGAGTCTGGGGAGATCAGGACTGCTAGACTTCCTAGGACTGTGTTCAGGAGAGGAGAGGTACACAGAGAGTCCTGGAGACTGCACAGGGCCCTCGAGTATTCTACAGGGAACTGACGAGTAAGTGCGTGCGGGAACCACCCAGAGCTGGAACAAAACCCACAGACACCATCAGAGGCACCCATGCTTGGCACTCACACAGGGCAGGGAACAGGGCTATCCACATGGGCCAGTCTGGAAAAGCACAGGAACTCAAGACCAGCTTACCTTGGCTATAAGGAATAATTTGTCCTCACTGACCACTGCTCCAGACCCATCAAATCATAAAGCTATACTCACAAGGAAAAAAATCAATCGATAGAAATAGCCCCAGCAACCACACAGCAACTAAAAGAGCTACAGTAACTACTGTCACTTAGTTATTTCATATGTTGAAGAAGGTAGAGGACTGAAGTGAAGCAAACACATGGAAGATACTTTAATTAAGAAAAAGACCCATATGGAACTTTTAGAGACAAAAACCTCAACATCTAAAATGAAAAATACACTAAGTGGAACAAGAGCTGATTAGACACTGCAGAAGAAAAGGTTAGCATGAAGACAGAGCAGCAGCAATTACCCAAATGAAACACCAAGAAAAAGGACTAAAAAAAATCAACAGATTATCAGTGAGTTATGGAACTTCAAGTAGCATGCATATATATATATATATTTAGAGTCCCCAGAAGAGGGACCAAAAGAAAAAACATCTGAGGAAATAATGACCAAAAATGTTCTAAATCAGGCCACAAGCGGTGGCTCCTGCCTATAATCCCAGCACTTTGGGATCGCTTGAGGCCAGGAGTTTGAGACCAGCCTAGCCAACATGGCAAAATCCCATTTCTACTAAAAATACAAAAATTAGCCAGGTATGATAGTGCACACCTATAATTCCAGCTACACAGGAGGCTGAAGGACAAGAATCGCTTGAACTCAGGAGGTGGAGGTTGTGGTAAGGCGAGATTGCACCACTGCACTCCAGTCTGTGACAGAGTAACACCCTGTCTCAAAAAAGAAAAAAAGAAAAATGTTCTAAATTAGACCAAAACTATAATCCAGGCAGTCTGAATCATGGTGTGACGAAGGAGCAGGTGGTGGGATCTTGCCAGGGTCTAAGCAGCCCTCTCTCTGCCTTGCTCGCTTAAGCTTCAGCAGAATTCGAAATGGCTGCTGTAACGCTGGGAAGGGCTCCAGAAAGGCCGAGGCAAGGGCCGTTTCCCGCTCGCAGAGAGCCAGCTTGCAGTTCCCAGTGGGCCGTATTCATCAACACCTGAAATCTAGGACCACCAGGCCTGGACGTGGGGGCGCGACTGCCGCTGTGTACACGGTATACATGCAGCCACTCTGGAGTACCTCACCACAAAGGTACCTAAACTGGCAGGAAACGCATCAAAAGACTTAAAGGTCAGGCGTGTGCCTCCTCATCACCTGCAACTTGCTACCGACGGATTTGAAGAGTTGGATTCTCTCATCAAGGCTACAGTTGCTGGTGGTGGTGTCACTCCACACACCCACACATCTCTGATGGGGAGAAAGCAACAGAAGACTGTCTAAAGGACGCCTGGACTCCTTGTTCTCTCAGGACTCTAAATACTCTATCAGCTGCTCAGTGCTGTTGATTCCAGTGGGCTGCATCTCTGCGAAAAACACAATGTTGCCATTTTGTAATTCTATTTGAGCCAGCTAGAAGTTTAATTAGCTTTCCAACCAACCAGATTTCTGCATTCAAGTTTTAACCATATTTAAGTGTTACCGTGGCTTCAACAAAGCTATGGAATCTGAAGAAGTAGGTTTTGGCTGTTTTTAAAAAAACTGTTTGGATTTTAATTGTGATGCAGAAGTTATATTAACAAACATCTGGTTTTATACAGATATTATTTCCATTCTGGTGGATAGGCTCAATAAAGGTCATATCACAATAAATAAATAAAACTATAAACCCCAAAACCTCAAGCACAAGAAATACGAAGAAATCTACACCAAAGCGTACTATCATCAAATTGTTAAAAATCAATATAAAGAAAAAAAAATCTTAAAATGCAGAGAGAGATCCAAGATGGCCGACTAGCAACACCTCAGGAATGTAGCTCCCAGTGAAAGCGCAGAGAACCAGTGGATGCCGCACTTTCCGACGAGTTTTTGTTGCCCACAGACCGGGAGATTCCCGACGGAGAAGCCACGCGGGTCGCCGGCGCGACTCTTTTGGTCGGCGCGGCTCTTTTGCCGGCGCCCAGCGCGGCGCTTCCCGGTGCGGAGTGTGCGGGACGGACGGGCTCGGCTGGTCCCGTCCCCACAAGGAAAACAGCAATTGGAAGCGCTGAGGACTGAGAGTTTCACAGCGGGCGCAGCGAACCCGGGAAGGTCTGGCTCAGAGGGAAACCGGCGTCCGCCAAAGGAAAACTAAGAAACAGAAAAACTTCATCACCGGGCGGAGAGAGATCCAAAATGGCCACGTAGCAGCGGCTCGGGATTGTGGCTGGCGGTGAGGGCGCAGAGAGCGAGTGGACACCGCAGTTGCAGACGAATATTTGATGCCCACGGACTGGGAGATTCCCGGCGAGGGAGCCACGCAGGTGGCCAGCGCGACTCTTTTGGCCGGCGCGGCGCTTCTCGGTGCGGAGCGTGCGGGACTGGATGCCCTTTTAGTCGGGCTCCGCTGGTCCCATCCCCGCAAGGAGAACAGCAATTGGAAGCGCTGAGGACTGAGAAGCACAGCTGAATCTGGGAAGGCCCAGCTCTGTGGGGAAGGGGCGCCCCCCGAAGGAAAACTAAGAAACAGAAAAAACTTCATCACTAACAAGCCGGACGTCCACTCAGAGACCCAATCTGAAAGTTGGCAATTACAAAGACGACAGGTGGATAAATCCACAAACATGGGAAGAAACCAGTGCAAAAAGGCTGAGAACACCCGAAATCAGAATGCCTCTCCTCCTACAGGGGATCACAGCTCCTCATCAGCAAGAGAACAAGGCTTGATGGAGGATGAGTGTGATGAACTCACAGAATCAGGCTTCAGAAGTGGATAATAAGAAACTTCTGTGAGCTAAAAGAACATGTTCTAACCCAATGCAAAGAAACTAAGAACCTTGAAAGAAAATTTAACGAAATGTTAACGAGAATGGACAACTTAGAGAAGAATATAAGTGAATTGATGGAGCTGAAAAACACAACACAAGAACTTCGCGAAGCATGCACAAGTTTCAACAGCCGAATTGACCAAGCAGAAGAAAGGATATCAGAGGTCGAAGATCAACTCAAGGAAATAAAACTAGAAGGCAAGATGACAGAAAAAATCATAAAAAGGAATGAACAAAGTCTCCAAGAAATATGGGACTACGTGAAAAGACCTAATCTACGTTTGATAGGTGTACCTGAATGTGACCAAGAGGACGAATCCAAGCTGGAAAATACTCTTCAGGATATTATCCAGGAAAACTTCCCCAACCTAGCAAGGCAGGCCAATATTCAAGTCCAGGAAATACAGAGAACACCA